>JAVHNF010011730.1:31626-42486 GCA_034783455.1 Micropsitta finschii | reverse complement strand
CCTCTGCCATGGGCAGGGACACCTTCCACTAGAGCAGGTTGCTCCAAGCCCCATCCAACTTGGCCTTGAACACTGCCAGATTTGCAGGATATTGGAGAATTTAAAGGTGGTTAACACAGAATGAAAGTAACCAGCAAAGGAACCTCTCTTTCCCCAGTAGTTTCCACTTGCTTCTCTTCATATGTGTGTGTGTGCATATATATATATATATATATATATATATATGAAGAGAATACACACACATACATATATACATGTGTGTATATAGACATATAAGTAAGATGGGTACAGGAAATCTTGTGGTGTAGTTTATAGTGCTCAGGCCACACTGATTTTTTTTGTTTTAGCTACAGTAGTGCATTACAGTAGTTACAGAAATAGGGTCAGAGATGTAAAGTGTATTAACTTGTTTGTGTTCAAGAGAAAATGAAAGCTTAAAGAAGATCTTTGGCTTTGAGGGAGTTGCTAATGGTTGATGCTTTAAGGATTTGGCTAGCAAACTGTTCTGTTGGATAGGGCAAGTACCTCCAAAGTACTTTTTTATATTGCAGGAGCACCCAGCTCTGTCTTGCCATTGCCTGGAACCACCTATAACACAGTTCTGGTCGTCTGCAGTCTTGCCGTGGGGCTGTCAAGGTGGCACGCTGCACAAATGCAGCATGATGACTCATGTCAGAGTTTTCCTCTGCACAAAGCTAATGAGGTCACTTTAGGTAAAAGAAAACCATCTTCATCAGAGGAAGAAAGTGTGTGAGAGAGGTCTGCAGGCACAGGAATGGAGCCAGCCCTTTGCAGCCTTCTCTAACTTAGTAAATTAATAAACAGCTGTTGGGCTTTTCACATTCTCTCAGCAGTAAGTGTTGTTAATCAATTTTTAATGCAGCAATTAAAAAGACAGGAAAACTGCTATCCAGCTTTCACCAGCATAATTGATTTCTGCTAGTTCTTAACTGTGTTAACTGTTCTGCTTCAGTGTAAGAGTTTGGTGTAGATAATACGAGTAAATCAAATCTAAGGCAGAGGGAAACAGAGCTATGTTACTGGCAACCTATTGGTTCAAAAATGAGGCCACTGTGTAGTTTGGATTGCATTTATTCTGCCTGTATATTTATGAGGAATGCAAATAGAAAATCATCTAAAATATTTGGCAATCAGGGCTGCAGATAATGCTTCCATAACTACAATAAGAACCAAAACGAAGCAGTAATGATATGTGTTTAAATACCAGATCTGCTGAACTTTTCAGTCCAAACCCACAGGAATTCCCAAACATGGTGCGTTATGACCTAGAATTGGGGCTGGCATTACCAGAGTATCCAGAGCAGTAGTGTTAGAACTGCAGTATTGAGCTATCTGGTGGTAGATAGCTTGCGGTGGGCAGAAGGAGGAGGGTTCGTATTATCTAATCTTAGGTGTTAGCGGAATTAAGTGCCAAAATGAGAAGTCTACTTTCTGGTTGTACTTTACTTGGCATATTGCTGAGGATGAAGTTGAAGATCTCAGAGTTGTTTTGTCTCATGCAGTAAGTAGCTTAGATCCCCTGTTCTCATGTTTGTAAAAACATCATGTGCTCATGGGCAACTGAAAAATGCATTCATCTCCTTAAGATACGCCTGGAAAGGATTTAGTAACTGTTTAAGCTCCATAGGAGGACTGAGGCATATTGCCTTATTTCTGCGATCATTCACATGCCTGTAGCGTTACTGACACAGATATACTGCAGGTTGAAATACCCATGGTAGCAAGGGATGGTACTGAAATGCTCCATTTCTGTTTTGCAGGTAACTGCGTTTTGTGATGTGGATGAAAAGAAAATAACAAAAGGATTCTACACTTACGAGGAATCTGAGGTTAGCTCTTTCTCTGCTGTGATCTGAAAGGGGTCTGGGCAAACTGATCTTAAATCTTGTATGGCTACTCATTCTGGTAAGGAAGCTATGACAGAAAACTGGATTGTTGGGGATTGATACTGGAGTCAAACCATGGAGCTAGAGCTATGGACCTCACTGAAGTCAGTTCAGAAAGACAAAACCAGATACACTTTGGAAGGCTTCTGATGTAACAGGGTAACACACAGCCCTCACTGCCAGGTTCTTTTCTTTTAAGTGGGAGTAGAATTTGGCTCATGATGGATAAATTCAAATATCTATTAAAATAAAGCAAGCTTCTGTGATTAGTTGTAACCTATCTGTGTACTATAGGTGTACTGGATCTGAACAGAACTTTGGCAGGTTCCTTAGCAGCTTAGAATTGCAAGCAGCAGCATTTTATTCCCTAGACAAGGAAGTGCAGTATCTAGATGGCAATAAACAAGCCAGATGGGGGGAAAAATGTCTCGTTGCAGCCTGGGGTGGCCGGACCCTGCGCTGCCCTCAGCCACACGCTCCTGCTGTGGTGTTATCATGGGCCATGCAGGCTTGTGGCTCAGGGGTGACTGGATTCAATGAGCTGATCTGGCAGAAAAGGAACCTCCCAAATAAAAGGTTCTCCAGTGAGTTATCTTGTGAATCAATTACCCTGAGGTTGCATGATCCTTGTATCTGATGGAAGTAGGACTAAGGTGAGGAGGGGCACCTCCTCATATACACAGCATGTGGTTATACCATAGGAACTGTAACATCAAGGACAATAATGGGAAGCTGATGAGTGCTTTCAGCTGCATGAAAGAAATTAGAGTTTGGGATTTTGACCTGGAATCCTGAGGACTCAGTGTAGTGATACTGTCAGCGTAATTGTTACAGCTTCTGTGCATTTGGCTTCCTAAGACGTAGCCATGCTCTCAGAGCAGTCATGAAGATTGTACTGCAAACTGCTGTGATTCCTTAGCAAATTCTGCAGCTTGGCTCCATGGTGAAGTCCCAGTTAGGCACAAGCCATTGAACACCTCCCACTGAGAGGGAAGGATTCTCCTTCGTACCCACTATGGTGCCTGCTTTGATGTGTCTGTCAGTAAGTGATGCAGTTCACTAAAGTGGCAGAAAAACAACCTACCAAAAAGCCCCATATTATTTTATGGGGTAGGCTATTAGAGCAGAAACCTGGCCATCAGATCTGAGGGAATTGTTTGGGAAAGGGCTAAAAGTAGAGCTTGGAAGTAAGGAAAAAGTGGTGAAGGAGAGAGACCACCTCCTTCCAACAGCAGAAGGCTCTTAATTCACTTCTGGTGTCATTTGTAACGTTGGGCAAAGAAACTCAATTGTACTGAAAGACTGTGGTAAGAACAGGGGGGTGCTCGAGTCAACTGGGAAACAAAGGAGTGAGCAGCTTTTTAGTGTATAGTCTCAAAATAATGTTTCCTCCTGTTAGTGTCCAGTAGCTTCTACAAGTAAGCTCAAGTAGCCCTGTGTGCGTCTGCTGAACCCTACTGCTTCTTCCTGCAGGAGAGACCAAAACCAAGAGTTCCAGTATGTCACTTCAGAGATGCAGCTCCTCCCTTCATTATCTGCGTGAAGCTGGTGAGTGCCACCTTCAGCCTTTGCTTTACATTTGAAACTGGCATTTGCTCCTTACAAATACTACGTTCTATTTACTGCAAGTAGGTTTTCCCAGAACCTTTTACTAGGAAACTGAATGGCTTTTTAACCAAATTGATTGTGCAGAGTATTTCAGGGATTTAGGACAGCAGTATTAAGTATAGATGTATTAAGAATAATGAAAAGTATGGCTTCTGTAAAGGAACCTGGATTTTACTTTCTTGCCCAACATTATATACACAATCAGGCAGATACAGTTATCACCTGACCTCATTTATTCCTCATATTTTGCAGCCCTGTGTATGACAAAGGCTTTGGTTTCTAAATCAGACCTGAAAAACTGTTTAGTTTTGCCTTGCCAATTCCAAAGCCTTTTCTGTACCCAACTGTGGTAACTTTCTTATTTCAGCTGCTTTAATTGACCTAGTAACATAACTAGAAGGTGATAACCAGCAATTATTTTGCTGTTACATTTAAAATAGCAAAGCAGTGCATGGGGTAACACTGAAGTTTTAAAGCAAAACAGCAAATACATTTTAGTTGCAAACATTACTAAAAAGTCTGACAGTAACTAAACCTGTATCTAGATACAAACATCGACATCCCAGCACTGTGCTGGGTCTGTGCAAAGATTGATTAGCTGAATCTCATCTCATCTGGTACAGTCTCCTTTTAACTGAGCACTCCCAACTTTACGATCAACTCTGAGATCATAACTGAGTTGTAAAGCCCAACTGAAAGTACCTTAGAGCATTATCATGTACTGTTGGTTGATAAACTCTTGGATAAGCTTGGATATTACAACTAATTTAACTCTTCATACTACATATAATGGTGGGTGGAAGTCCCTAGATAAAACATCTGTGCAACCTGTGAAGCCCTCACAATGAGACTGTAATACAACATCTTGTCTGAAAACTCTGGTCCACAACTTCAGCAGAAATGCTCAGAAACACTGCAGTTGCTGTGCTTTCTCTGTGCCATCATCACTGCCTTGCACAATTGCTCATGGAGCAAACCCACCCAGCTCCTGGTTGGGTAATGTAACTAGGGCTCAAAGCAAAACACCTTTCACTATGCAAAGTATTTCAGCTGCCTGATGAGAGGTTTCTTTCGTCAGACAAGCTACCCCTTGTTCAGAATCTACAAAACCACTGTATTGTCAAACTCGCTCCCTTGGTCCATTCTCTGATGATGCATTAGGGACCAAAGTGTGCAAAACCCCTGCAGAGTTGTGCTGGTTTCGCCCTCCTGTTCCACACTGCAGGATGAGAACTTGTCTGACACCTCCCAGAATACTAGTTTGAACTTTCAGGTTTTCAGCATACACTTAATTTTTGAATGGAAACATTTCTGAGCCTGGCTTTTTGTTTATGATTGGTTCTGCAAATAGGACTTCCTTCTGTGGTCTAAAGACCAGAATTACCCAAACCTGTTACAACCTGAAACGTGTTTGTCCGGTTGAGCTCACTATGGTTTTCTTCCCTGCCAGGATTTGACAGGTGGAGCATTTGAAACAAACCTGAACATGCTGAGCTTGAAGGAAGGGGTGGATTATTACCACTTTAACTAAAAACCAAGGTAATGCAGTGATACTGAAGCCATGTTACCCTCTGTGTATCTGTGAGTACGAAGACCCAAGTGTTCAGAGGTTTAGAATTTTTTAGCAATCTGTGCTTTATTAAGTTAATTTTTGTGCTGAGCAACCCCTTTCTAAGGGAGGTCCTGGTTACACCATGGATAATGCTATTTGCTCAGTTTACTATTGCACATTCATTGTTTACCAAGTTCAGTTTGATCATTAAATTGTATTTCTAATTTAAAGAACCATCCAATACAGGCCATAAGATTACAAGGGGACTGTTACCATAGAGAACCCTTAGAAATGCACTAAGCAAAGCCTGTAACCACTGGAAGTGTAAAGAGAGGGTTCTGTCAAATATCACTCAGCCATTCCCTGCCACTGGATGCCGCAGCCGGTGCTGGCTGAGGTAAAGCTCTGCACAGGGCCAGGCTGCGACTGGAGCGTGGCATCCTCCAACTGGGGCTGTGTGAAAGTAGCTGTGTCTGTACTGTCATCTGGCAGCCAGATGTGTGTTTGCCTGGACAGATGCTCAGTGTTTTCACTGGACCCTCTCTGGTTTTCCTGAATAAGCAGGTATTGCCAACACAACTCATGGTTTTTCTTGCAGCAGGGACCTGTAGAAATAACTTCACAAATCTAAAGTCTTTTAAGAATGTTCTAGAAGTTTCCATTTAATCACAGTGCAACAACACTGGGGCTGTGGGTTCAGGAGCATTCCTCCTGCAGTAATACCTGTAGGCAGCCCTGCATCACTCAGCCACTGTATTTGTACTGACTGTGTAACAGGCAGTGAATGACTCTGATCTACACTGAATTTAAGCTCCCAGACAGGTTGCAAGTATACTTAGGAAGTACAGAATAATACAATTTATAGTTACCTTCTTAAAAAGGCTCTGGGAGAGAGCCAAGGTGTAGTTTTGGAAGTGAACAAACACCTGCAGGAGAAGATTGCTGCAGTTTGTAGCAGGTATTTCACAGAGAAACTGGCTTGGGTTTAGCTCCTCTGCCAGAATTTCTCCTTCCTTTTAAATATTCATAGATATGTGTATACATACACACACACACGCAAGCACGCACGCACACACAGAGCCACTACCTGAAGCGCTGGGATAGTGAGATTTAATTCAAACCATCAAAAACCATGGTTTAATTAGCGTATCGTGTTGCCTGTGCATTTGTCCTCCCCAGCACATTAACCTTGCTAAAGATCATAAATGTTACCAGCAATTTCATTTTATGGTCAATAAGAAAGGGTCTAAGTTCCTAGTGGTTGCTTGAAGTACTCTGTTCTTCAGCAGGATAAAGCTTCAATCCCTAAAGCTAGTTTACCTCAAAAATCATTTACTTTGAATTACTTCTATAAAGAGCTACTGAGAGGTTCTGACTTGAGCTGAAGTGAAACTCAGATTCTTTTGTATTACTATGACATAAGTATGACAGATTTATCCACAGAGATACTGGATGTTCAGGAAGATTTCATTATCACCAAGCACTGCCATACTTACCTCTGAAAAACAATTCTTTTCAGAGACTAATGCAGCAAGGCAGGTTTAATACTAAATGTGTGTACAGCAAGCACGGCCTGAATAGCTCCATTCAGAGTTGTAGAAGTATAAATCATTGACATCAAAAGAAATAACCTAGGTCAATCGTGACAGAAGAATGAAGAGAAACTGCCATCTTGTGGCTACAGGTAATGGCTCTAAAAACTGAAACCACATTTAATCGTTGTTGCCTGCCCATGGCAGAGCTGCACAATGCTGTAAGACGTGATCTCTGCCTCTTCTCTTGTTCAACAGCGCACTGCGCGGCTCCTGCTGAGAGTCCCTTTGTCAGGATGCTGCAGCATGAACTCATCGATCTTAATGGCACCTGAACGCAGAGCTTCAGTTGACAGACCAGCAGCCAGTGCCTGCAGCTTCATCATGCTGAGCTCTAAAAGAGAGAAGAAACACACGGAGTAGGCATGTATCGGTGTTTTAACAGTACCTTAATCATGTAATTTAGTAAACTAAAATGGAGAAGAAAATGTAGACATGAAAAGCTGTTACATCTACAGACAGTCCTTTTTAACACCACGATTTTTAACTATCCTCCAGCAGATTTTATTTGTACAAGTTTTAAAGGCATTCTAAATGCTGATTTCAGCTAAAATTAACTTTGGCCACCTTTTCATACTGTTATGCTTGGCTTCCTCTATTTGCGGGAGCTCTGGAAGAGCAAAGTGTTGTGCACTGTCACTTTCAGAGTGAACTCCATCAGTTCTCAGGGCAGGTGAAGGCTTCACTCTTTTTTGCTGGATGTTATACTAATGATTCTCTCATGTTAACAGAGGAGGAAAAGATAAAGTTCCAAATTCAGCACCTGACTTCCAGATTACAGGATGCTGTTTGTAACAGTTCCACCTGAAACACCTGTATGTATATTTGTGTATTTCTTACTGTTCTCTATATACTAGAAACAGTTTTCTCCTAACTTGTGTTCTCTCAGCCTCCAATAATTAACAAATTGAAATAAGGGAGTTTTGAGATCAGGGAGTTCATCTTGTAACAAACACCTTTATTTTGAACATAACAGTTCTGGTGGTTGATAGGAAATCCCTATTCAGCAGTGCTCAGGGCAATTTTTGCTCTAAACCCAGTTCCCTGTATGGGTGAGAGGGTCCAGGTCTTGCTTACCAACATCACAAAACTGTAGCTGCAGACTTCTTAAGATTGCACTAAAAGCACAAAGGTGCAGACATGATGGGAAAAGCTGAAAGATGAGAAAAGAAACTGCTGTGGGCCAGCAGGGTGTCTCTGAAGTTTACTCACAGTAAGTAACCAGTGAAATATCGTCTTCTGATCAGTTTATTAAACAGACCTTTTTAAAGTGTTATCATTGATTGATACAGATATATAACTCAAAACATAGGATCTACTTACATTAGTAAGTATCTTCAGTGTAAAGGATTATCAGAGTATTACACAGGAGGAACTGGCTGACCTCAAGGACTTGCATCATGTTACGATCACATAAAGCAAGTTCCAACAAGCACTCTGAAAACATCACCAGCTAAGATCTCCTTTAGATGCTGTGCAGCAGAAAAGACTTGGTGGCTTTCAGCCACAGATGGTGCAGCTGTGAAAAAGGCTAATGCTAAAAATGCAGTTCTGTGCAGGGCAAAAAACCCCAATGGTTTGCCTAATTCTAGTAATGAAAATAAACCTAATGGTGTTCAGGTAGTTTAGAAAATGAGGGAGATGAGGATCCAGCTTCTTAGGAAAGAAGACTGCACGGGGGATGTTTCTGTATTCTAAAATAATTACAAAGGACAAAGCATTCTAGAGCTATGAAAGCATAATGAGTATTATAAAGGCCAAGAATAAATCAATACACCACTATTTTTAAGCTTAATCTGTTTATAGAATAGATCATATGCTGTGGATGCCTGTGATAAGTAGGGAAGTAGCCCTAGGTCATTGAGATTTTCACCTTGTCTTGTGTTGCTCAAAGTAAAACTAACTTTTCTTTGTAAGTTGTCATGTTAACACATGTTCTTTAAAGCAGTAACGATTCAGCCTCCTCACCTTTGGACAGGGAGGAGAGGAACCCCTGACTGAGCAGAAAATGGGCAATTCCAAAAGATGTGCATGAAATGGGGCCTACATGGGGACACGGTGTCTGCCTTCTGTGAATGTATTAATTGATAAATTCTATTCTGCCTCTTAGGCAATGTTAGAACGCTGTACTTTCAGCTCATGTTATCATTTTGCTGTTGAACTTGATGGGGAGGGTTATATCCTTTCTTCTGTTTCCCCAGGAATGCCAGTGTTTGAAACATCTGTACTGCATTTTCATTCTAGGTTTTGTCTGAGTAAGATGTCATGCTACAGGCCTGGAATGTTTTCAAGAAGCAAGACTGGAAGGGCTCAAGCCAAAGAGTCTCCAGCAATTCTCTGTATTGTGTAGTCAGGTGTGAGGAAGTTCCTCCTGGTGAACATCGAACCAGTGAAGAACCACAGCAGGCACACACGAGTCCTCAGTAGGTGTGGGGGAGCAGTTGATCATCACTGTTTCTCTAACCCCCCTCTGGAGCCTGTTGCTTTTTCTTACCTTGGGCACCAGTTGTGGTTTGGGCACGTTCATGAGATCACAGAGGCAGTTGCGCTTCTCTCTTACGACGGGCAGTTCAGCCTCCCTGTGCGAGCAAGTATTGTCCAGTTAATTGATACATAAAACCTGGTGGTTGGCTACATCCATACCATCACTCTGTACTGTGTGTGCAGCTCTTCCTTCGTGCACAGCTGTAGGAGTTTTTGTTGTGTCACGTTTTAAGAATAACATTTTTGTACCATCTCAGTGCAGACACCCCCCACGTACACAGTGAGTCCTCCACAAGTGACCAGTTAATGGTAAAATATCCAAAACTATTCTTTTTGATTTCTGTACTCCAAAATCTAACACTTATTCACACAACCCTTTTCACTAGAAGTTCAATCATTTATTCTCTAAAATCACAGCCCCATTTTGTTTAAGAAGTCTTTGAATCAAGAATTAAGATAAATGTCACTGGAGTTGGAGAACATTTGATGTTCTGCAAAATCCAGACCTCGAATTCGTCTTTTAAAGGTTTCTGTAATAGCATCATGTCCATGAGATCATTTCCTCAAGAACTGTCAGTTACAAAAAGCTCTCAAATGCCAAAAATCCATGCAGACAACATTCTTTTCCATGCTGTAAAAATCTACCCCTCTGGAATGCTGTGAGACTGCTCCCATTACTCACCATTTCAGTAGATTTGTTTTGGTTTTCTTAAGTAACAACTGTAAATGAAGGAATAAGAATTTAACTCTTAGCACATAAACAGAGTCCAAAACTACAGAGATAAAGCTGAAAGGGCAAGTTAGGAATAACTTTGGTCAATTTGTCATATTTAATACTGGAACCCTTTCTGCAGCTGAAGAAACTTCTTATTTATCGAGTTATTAGTTTAAACTCTGTATTGGACAACTGTTTGACAAACTGTTGTTCCAACAAGGAACAAATCTGTGCAGCCAGTAATTAGTCTTCCCCAAACATTAATTCTCATTTGGCTTCCTGCTGTTAATGCTTATTGCGATTCAGACGTTACTGGTGGTTCTAGCACTGAGAGCACTTGAGAGTAACAGGCAGTGCTCTCTGACACTCAGCAAAGCCTTTCAAGGTCTCCTTTGTAAACAGTTAAATCTATGAGATAAAACAATTAAGTCTGAAGTGAACGAGCTTTTCATCTTTAATCTTGGTGCAGTGGATGTACTGCACTGGGGAGCTTAGAGCCAGCCAGCCCTGAGCTAAGCACAACCCAGGCAGCCCCATCACATCCTGGAAGTGACAAGGGGAAAGCAGACTGTTCTGCTGAACTGGTTTTTAGGAAGTATTTTGCTTTCTTGTACTAACCCGTTAGAGCTGTCCTAGCACTGGTGCTTCTGGAGCTGGCTGGTTGTAAGTGTACCATGTCTAACTGTGGTACTGCGAGCACCCCTGTGTGACAGCAGGAATCTGCTGCTCCTCCACTGTTTCTGTGAACAAATTCCTCATGTAACTTCCTGCAGAGAAGGACTTGGGGGTGTTGGTCGATGAGAAAATGAACATTAGCCGCTTCAGTGTGCGCTCGCAGCCCAGAAAGCCAACCGTATCCTGGGCTGCATCAAAAGGAGTGTGACCAGCAGGTCCAAGGAGGTGATTCTGCCCCTCTACTCTGCTTTCCTGAGACCTCACTTGGAGTATTGTGTGCAGTTCTGGTGTCCTCAACATAAAAAGGACATGGAACTGTTGGAACAA
>JAVHNF010011730.1:20113-30135 GCA_034783455.1 Micropsitta finschii | reverse complement strand
TAAATAGCTTAAAAGCAGGTATCATTTCTTTCAGGTTTCAAAGGCATCCAACTTTTATTTAACTTCTTAGTACAAAAATTAGCAGTTCTTATCACTATCTGGCAACAAATGCACTTACCAGTTGGTATCGCTGAGTATGGTCAGAACCGAATCCATGATGGCAGGATCCAGCACATCACTGTAGGTTATCAGCATCTCGTACACTTGGCTGGCTGTTGTTTTCCGTATCTATGGGAAGAGGCAGAGGAAGGTCACTGAAGGCTGCACAGCTCTGTATGACAGAGCCCAGGGACTGGCTCTTCATCACAGGGCAGCAGTTTATGGTGGGCACTTGGTCATACTCAGAACTAGTCTGTCCATTCCTGCCTCTGACGTGGATCTGGTGCAGGAAGGGAGTTTGCTTTTGCACCTCCAGGAAATTCACACTACTGAACAGTCTTATTTTCACTCCCCTTTTTCAGTGTTTCAGATTAAGGTTACAGCTCTGTCCTTCACAGAGAATGAAGCCAGACTGGATGGGGCTCTTAGCAACCTGAGCTTTGCTGAAGGAGTCCCTGCTCATTGCAGGGGGGTTGGACTAGATGAGTTTTAAACTCATTCTATGAACTGGACCATTTCTTTCTTTGAGGCAAAGTCTGGCTCTGACTTGGGCTGCTGCAGGCTCATAAAACAGACTTCCCAGCCTGGAGACTGTAAGAGCCAGCAAAACTCAAAAAACCTGATGGGAGACGGATGATGAACATTTTACACTGAGTTCTGGAAGCAGTTAACACTGCAGCTAAGTTGAGTCTAAAGTACAGTATGCGGCAGGATACTAAATGGAAGAGAGCAAAAGTGCAGCAAAACCTAATTCTGTTTCCAGGAAAGCCTGATGCTAAGGAAAAGAAGGCAAAAAAATGAGGTTTAGTAACTGCAGGCTTCTTTCTGGAGTAGCAGAGTCCAATTAAATTGACCCATCTGTAAACCCAAAGCATATTTATGATATAAAATACCAATGAAACATGAAATGGAAATGATCTCTGTTCAGTTCTTACACTGTGCCCTTCCTGCAAAGGATTCTTCCTGTAGCCGGTACACACAACATGGGAACGGCTGCAGTAAAAATCTGCAGTGCCAACCTTTGCTGAGTGAGCACCACCTGATTTTAACCTTAAAAAGTAACTGGCAAAAGTAATCAGGATTAGAACAAACAGCATTAGTTTGCGTTGGCCAGACACCAGGCTCTTCAGGGTGTTCTCCAACCACTTCAGGACCTCATGGGTTGCCATTGCCATTACCTCCAACAGCCTTTGTTTCTCTTATAGCACTCGACTGTGGATGCAGCTCCATGGCTGCCCGTAACGTCAGAGGTGCAAGTCCTATCTACTCACAGGAACTTCCATCAGTGTCCCCAGGTGAAACCTTGCACAGAACACCAGGGCCACACGGAGCTGTTGGATGTGTTTGGCATCACAGCAGCTGCAAGTCGGGGCTCCTGGGTTTTATATGCTGAAAACCACCCCAAACCCCACAAACTTTGCTAAGGCAACAGAAGTATTGATCAATCAGCCAAGATATTATTATCCCCCAGATGATCTTCTCTTGTACATACTTGGAACTAAGAACTGATTTTTGTGCCCTGTTCCAGTTAGTTGCACGAAAAGGTAACCCCCTGATAAACCCGCCTGCATTGCACAAGCCCTCGTCACACCTGACAAACACAACAAATAAATATGTTTTTCTTGAGCCAGAACTATCAGAAATACCACAGAGCTAACAGAGATGTGTCTGACTGGAACCTTCAAGCTCTAAATGGAGAACAGATCTTCATTGTGCTGGGTGCTGCGCAGAGGAAACAAATGACTTAGGCACCTAAATTGCTACTTATTTTCCAAAGAGGTGGAAAAGCAGAATGCATGGAGCAGCCAGGTATGCTGCAAGTATCCAGTAGCCTGTTTCAGGTGGCAACACTGCAACTAGCAGACCCTTGAGAAATAAAACCTATTCTATACATTAATATCTGTTACAGAGAATGCTGCTTTACTGCAGATTACTTTTAATGTGTGAAGTATTTTAAACAATACAGTTGGCAATACACGATGTCTTCAGTACTTACTACAGGAAATGGATGGCAAAGGAGGAGAAACAGCTGAAAGAAAACTTTCTCTCTCATGTCTCCTTGAAACTGAATCAGGCCACAAAACCTAAGGAAGAAAACAGATCTTGAGCTGGACCCGCAGAAGTGCATCTTGTGGGTGAGAGTGAAGAGGTGTATCTGAGAAAAGGGAAGGGATGCTCTGCAGTGCCCAGCAAATCTCGGTTCCAAGTGCTATGGGAAAGCAAACACTGAGGTACCTGTGCTGAGCTCCTGGAGGGCTCCTGAGGTGCCACTCGCTGTGCCAGGTGCAAACATGGTTTGACTGCTGCCGGGCAGCACTGAGGGCGTGCTGGGACCCACACCTGAACCAGTGTCACATCAACACTGAAGCACAGGGCAGGCTTTGCCAGTGGAGAAGTCTCCCAGTGAACGCTGGTGCTGCCTCCTCTGCTACCTGGACCGAGGGCTTTTACCCTGGAGCCAGATGTGTTTAACCTCAGTAAAACAAGGAAAGGAAGCTCTCACAGCCTTCTATTACAGGTATTTGTGGGCTTTTTTCATTTACATTTCACATGAAATAGACCCAGCTCCTCTCTCTGATAATTTAAATTCACTTCTTACAAGCAGAGCAAAGATTACGTCAGTTCATCAACTCACACTCCTATGCTGGAGCGAAGCTTCCGGATGTCTTTGGATCTCTTGATCTCTTCTTTACAAAGAGTAAATAACTTCACTGGAAAGGGATGGCTGGAAATGGGAAAGAAGAAGAGATGAACGATCAGTCCCAGTAGGATTTCAAACACATTTAATGATTGTAAAGGTGCCAAATTAACATTCAAAGGTGAGGAAAGACTGTGCAGAGCAGGGAGTGCTTCCTCCACAACAGCACAGTATCAGGCTGGCCTTTGGTAAAGCCACAGGCAAGTCTGGCTACCACCTCACTGGGTGTTTCTGGTTTTTAACAGGGAAGGGATTAGCATGAAGTACTGCCCTATTTCCATTGCTACAGCCTGCATGCTGAGGACTGAACTCCATTCACCCAAACCAACCCAGTGGATCCAGGATACCTGGCTAGCCATGGCTTGTGTTTGCAACAGAGCGTGGTAGGATCAGGAATACCACGTCAGGAATTACAAGGCATAGCCAAATAGAACTTACTTAGTCTGTGTGTCACTGTGGTGCATGGGTTGTTCCCTAAGGGATTCCAACAGACTTCACCTCAAAGGGGATAAATGCTGTTCTTAAACACTCGCCCATTTCACTGCCCGAATTCCTTCAGTGAGGCCAGACAACACCATTAAACACAGGGCTTGCACCCCCGTTGCGTATCCGAGCCACGAAGCCATCTCTAAATACGTTGAGCAAATTCTTTTCTCTTTCCGCATCGCCTGGGAAAGGTGATTCCCACAGCTCGTTCCCAGACACTCGTACAAACACAAGCATTGTTAGGATATTCCACGGAGCTATTCAAGAGACGTAAAGAGGGAATATTGCCTTCATTTCAGTTCAAATGGTTTAATCTTTTACTTGCTACACTCGAAGCTGAAGGGCCGTGGATGCAAAAGAAACTATTTCCTATTTGTCTAGCAGCGTGATTAACTTCGAGGCTGCGTATTTTGGAAACCTCTCTGTACTGTGCATGGAAAGCAGAAAGCAAAAACAGTGACACCCGTTTGCTGCTACTGTGAGTCAAAGCTGTGGAGGAAAACTACTGCAGAGAGGCGTGCAGCACAACCTGCTGGAAAAAAGGAACACTTAAAACAAGCTGTTCAGAGGAATGACGAGATGTTTTGTGACCTTAATGTGCCTTTTACATAGGGCTCCCCAAACAAGAGCTCCTGCTTTTTAATTGCTTGAAACAAAAACCAAAATACTGGCAAAGATTGACTTGGTTAAAACCCCCCTGAGCAACGAACCATGGACGCAGTAAGCTAAAGAATGCTGTCTGCAGCCATAAATGGTGTCCAGAAACCCCACTGAAAAAGTATGTTAAATTACCAAGGTTTCAGTGTTGATACTGGGGCTTCATAAGAGATGATCAGAGCCAAGAGTGGCTTCTAGGACCAAACCCTCTGTGGAGGCTGATTCAAAACACCTCTGTCAGATGCTGGAAGAGCAGGTTCCTCACCATGCACTGCCCATGGTCCTGTCAGCCCCGTGTCCACATTCTGTGGAGCGTGACAAGCACGGGGCGCACGCACAGGGCAGATGTCTGATGAGGATGACAGACACCTGCGTGAATGAGTCTGTGTGTGTGTGCCCACACCTCGGTTTGTCTGCATGCACCAGGGACCTGCTCGCCTCATACCAAGAGAATGAATGCGTTCTCTTACCTTGGGGAGATCTCCTCTTCCCACCCCCAGTTACACAAAGACATTGTATAGACAACTGCTCACAATACCTGCAGTACATGCCTGGCTTTCAGCACAGAACAACACCAGTGTAGTGAATTAGGTGAGATTTAACCTGGTTGAACAACAGGGATATCGCTGGGAAGTGCAGCAACAAAGAGACCAATTTCAACAAAAGCATCTGGAATAAATTTAATACACGTAACCTCGTGTGCAGCATTTTGTGTTTAAACCAGATGCACTTTCTGTCATTTGCCAGTTTCACTAAACCCAGCCTATGCGTGATCCCCGATGACTCAAACAGCTTGGCCTCTTGAAAGGAAATTGAGAAAATTCCTTCTCCTGTGTGGGCACAGCGCCAGCAGGAACACAGTCGGCATCTGGGGAGAAGGGATCAGCCTGAAGCCTTCACATGATGTGAACTGGGCACACGCGGGGCTGCTGCAAGGTGAGGCCTTTTTCCTCCTGAAGGTGAGTAGAGCTTCAGCCGCTCGGCTGACACTGCCTGGGGTGGCCGGGAAACCCAACAGCCTCTGCCAAGTCCTGCTGCTGGGTGTCTAACGTAAGAGCAGCAGAACTGCTCTGAAGAAGTCCATGTTCAGTAAAGAGAAATCACAGAATACAGATGGGTTTGGGTTGAAGGGACCTTGAAGCTCACCCAGCTCCAACCCCTGCCACAGGCAGGGACCCCTTCCACTGGAGCAGCTTGCTCCAAGCCCCTGGGTCCAACCTGGCCTTGAACACTGCCGGGGATGGGGCAGCCACAGCTTCTCTGGGCACACCTGCTATCCACCACCACTCACTTCAATCCTGCAGGACAACCTGCAGCTCTGCTCAGCAGCCACCAGAGCCAACACAGAGCAGCAATCGGATGTCATTAATGCCACAGCCAACAGGGACTTAAAATAAACCACCCCATCCAGGACAGCACTATAATCCAGTGAGATGACAGAGCAGAAGTATCACTCATCTGATTTGCTTTGCAAAACCAAGAATTAAAGAAAACTGCAAATGCCTGAAACTTTGGGGAGGGAGGGAAGAGCAGAGAAACAATTTTATGCTGGCTATTTCTAGCAGGAAGCGTGGGGAGGGGGGGACGATGACTCCATGTTACACTTGAGGATAAACCTGCTCTCTCTAATCCAATTTACACCTCAACATGCACAGCACAAAACAGGCTCAGGAACAAAAGGAGCAGCAGCTCACAGGGCAGCAGGAATGCTCTGGAGAGAGCGGCACTAAACGATAACTTAAGGGGTTATTGACTAGATTAGTGGGAGCTGCAGAGAGAACACATTTGCATCTCTTTCAGCTGCTCCAGATCAGATGTGGTAACTGCTTCTGCTCTCATAGTCACTTTCCCCCAGGGTTGTTGAGGGGGGGGAAATGTCTTTTTCTTGCACTACAGAGTTCTGGGAAGAGCCATTCTTGGCTTTAAGAGCCATCCAACATTAGGAAAACTTTTATCCAGTCTCATAAAGCTGTTGGACTTCTGCTTTGCTTCAGTAAATGCTCAATCAGTTCTGCTGCCTCTGCAGGGCAGACAGAAGCTCGGGGCCTTGGCTGGGACAAAGACTCACTCTACCACTGCTCCTGGAGGTGGGTGTAGGCAGCTCCCACCTCAGACAATTACTCATGTTGCAGAATAATTCTGCACTCAGGGGAGAGGGAAGGAGTGAGCTGTACTGTTGTGACAGCATCTGCCATGAGAAAAACAGCAGGGAAAGGTGATCCTGGGCTGCAGCTTTGCCAGGTGTGCAGCTCAGAAAGCTGTGCTTCAAAGCAAGTGAGCCCCCAACGCATGGATATACCCAGAGAGGAGGTTCAAGCTTACCAGGGACTCTGCTGCCGGCATCGCTGTCTCGCCCATCGGCTGGCTGGTCACTGTGGCAGCTCTCCGTGGCACTGGGGTCAGCCCCCTGCTCGCTGCCCAGGCTGCTGCGGCTCCCTGACAGACTTGGGGAGTGGGTGCTCCCCAGCACCCTGCCCCTGCCCTGGCTGGGCTCCCTCATGGGTGCTGTGGGGACACAACAGAGAGATGCTGGTGGGGGACAGAGAAGTGGGTGCTCCTAAGAGCCTCCCCATTCCCAGCCAGACACCCTCAGGAAGAGGATCAATACCCACTTCTTGTGCTCTGCTCCTAAAACAGCAGTGGTGATCCCAATGCTATAAAGTCAGGAGTGAGGAGCTGGTTGAAGATGTGCTGCCAGGTAACCTGCAGTAGCTCCCAACTGCAAGGGCAGACCATGAAAGGCTGCAGGCAGTGGAGCAACCCACTAGCCGTTTGACCTATTGATGCTATTCCAGTGAGAAAGGATCAGATCCTCACCTGGCACAGCTACAGCCAGTGGGCTGCACCAGTGTAGGGCAGGCAAGTGGCTGAGCCAAAACCCACAGTGCCTAGAGCCAAATATTCAAGCACTTTACACTTCCCACCCTACAGCCACAAGGAAGGACAACTCCTCACCTAGTCCTGCTTGCTGCTTTCCGCCTTGTGAGCCTTTTGACCCGGCAGGTGAGGGCTTATCATCCAGGCTGGAGGAACTGAACTCTGAGTCACTCTCACTGTCACTAGAAACCACTGCAGAAAAGATCAGGGGGAGGAGAAGAGAGAGACAGTTATTCACAATGTTCATAACACATAGCGAAGAGGGTGCCAGATGGATCCAAATAAAACATGAACTAATGCTGACTCGCTGATCACGTTTTCCCTCTCCAAAAGGAGCCCTACCTGCAGTTCCCCCACAGCTGTTCACTCTGCCTCTCAAACACGATATGCTTTTACTGTTTACAGCTGATTTATTACTCTACTGCACACACTCCAGTGGTGCAGCACCGGAAGCAGACGCACATACCACCAGCACTGCTCTGCTAAACCTGACTGGGGCCATGGGGATCACACTACTTCTGCTTCACTGCCCAAAGCTCCGTGCTGCAAAGCCAAGAGCCCTGCAGTGTGGCTGGTCTGGGAACTGGGCTCTGCTCCCACTGATCCCCATGCCGGCATGTCAGCAAGCACTCCTCCTCCTGATGTTTGCCATCTGCTACAACATGCTAAGGGCTGGCTACAAGGCTGGTTTCTGCTCAGCTGCAGGTGGAGGGGTCCTGGCTGCACTGTAAGAGCATCCACGATTGAGTCATGTGGGGAGAGGGGCTATCTTCCTCCAAGCTGCATTTCAAGCATGGCAGGGCCTTTGTGGAGGCTCCAGGATCTATGAGGGAAACACCAAATAAAACTGAGCACATCAAATAAAAAACCCTGCAGTGATTACATGAAGAACCGGTGTTATTAGCTCATCATCCATTCAGCACTCATCCCTGTCAGCACACTGCCCAGAACTGTATTACTCTTATACTCTCAAGGCTTGAAAGGCAAGAGGCCCTCCCCTTCCTCAAGCAGACTGTTCCCCCATTTCAAGGCCACATTTTTATTTCTCCTGGCCATAATCCTGATGCTTTCCGCACTCCATAGTTTCCACAGGAGCTGAGCGAGCCTCATTTTGCCAAACAAAACTTCCCAAATTGGCAAGTTATTTCCACTTTCCATGAAATTATGCAAGCGTCTCTCCAGCATGTACCTGTGCAACAGATAACTGCCAGCTGCTCCGGATAAAATGAGAAAGGTGTTTTTCCAGCTCCTGGGTTTTTATAATGGCCTGATCTCAGAACAGAAATGATGGGGCTGAGGAGGAAGGTAATGGGAAAACAACTGTCCTTTGTTTGAGGGATTGCACTACAGCATTTCTCTGTCTGACCAAGGCAGATACCAGCTCTCCTGGCAGCTCAGAAGCCATTTCAAACAATGGGTCACAATTCCTGATAGAAAGTACAATATTGGCTCATGTGGGATACAGAGTAGGCAACACTGCAGCCTACAGCCTCTACTGTAGAAAAAGGAAGCCCCAACTATTTCTTAATATTCATCAGTATGTATATATATGCTCACATTCACATAAGAAATGAATTCTCTGGTTTGGTACTGAACAAACCACTTTGCCCCCACGCCATGTAACCAACCTGCCAGGTGCAGGAGAGATGTGGGTGCAGTGGTACAGCGTGACAAGCACAGGGTAGCAAAGAAAGACGTCAGTTCATCTCTGTACCAGCCCTAATATTCACTACATGCAGCTCACAGTGCTACAAACCCTTTAACTCTGCCCAAGGCAAGAGGATGGGTATCCCTCTCCTTGCACAGGCAAACACAAGCTGTCAAACATTTCTGGCAGAGACTTCTGCAGATGCTCTTGTATTCAGGCAGCGATCTGTACCACATAAAATATTTTATTTAAAAAAAATAAATATTAATAGCTAAAATAGCACTTTGCTGGAGTTAACATCTCTGAGGATATTAAAGCTGGCTTCCAGAGTTATTGCAAAGCATTACTGAAGTTGCTGTGGCAGGCAGCTCCCCACGCACACTGCACTGCTGGGAAGCTGCCTTGCTGCCTGCACAGCCTTCCCAGGGAATCAGCTCCTCCTGCACCCACAGCCTTCCCCTCCTGGCACCATCAGGAATGGGACCTTTTACCTGTAGGGAAAGGGGCTGTGGAGCTGAGACAGGCACAGGGCAAAGCCCTGGTACAAGCTGGGGGGGGTCTTTATTTCTTGCTAAGCATCCTCAAAGCAAAGGTCTAGATTTGGGCTTTGCTGTCTTAAAGACAGGTTCACAACTTCCCTAAAGCTCCCTGGGAGAGGTGGGGAATTACATATAAATATTATAAATAAAAAAGATACATAATACAAACCAGACATACCAGTATGTATATTTTTGCTATAAAATCCAAATGTCAGCTGTGAGAATCATTCTGACCATTCCATTGCCCGATTCCCTCAGAAAATACGCTCCTCTTGTGCTTGGTCATGATCCTTTTCTGGCCTCCTGGATTCATAAAATCCATCCCTTTAGAACAGCTTCTTCCTCCATGAATCCTTTAAAAATTCTGGAAATCAGGATTTATTTGGAGAAGGCCCCAGTGAATCAGTGGAGGTGACTTTAGCTGCCTTCCTTTCTGCCATTCAGCAGGTCAGAGAGGACCAGCACAAGAGGAAGAAAATATTAATGACACGAAGGCACTTGCACCACAGGAGCAGCCCTGTCTGCTCTCATTTTCTCTACTGCCAATAAGAGTGTATTTTACCCACTGTACCAATAATTCCCTTTAAGGTAATTTTTCTCCCAAAGCTCCCAGACCTTCTGCTGGCACTTTCCAGAGCCCAGAAGTCATAAATCTGGTGTTCCAGCAGTTGCTGATATATCAATAAGAGTCGTTGGACAGCTGTACTTTGAGAGAACATAACAGATTTATCCCTCAATATCCAGCTAACTGAAAAAAAGCTCATAAAAAGATATGCAGAGATAAAACTTGCAAGAAAAGCAGTATTCCCACAGGGAATGGGTCACTCATCAAGAGCCTGAATCCCTCTGGCAGCAGCCAGATGGCTGGGAGATGAAGAGTTTTGTTACAAACCAAGTGTCTCTTTCAGTGCAGCTCCTACACTAGATCATGACCAGCCCGGACCACAGTTGCTCAGCCATCTCCAAGCAGGAGGAGGGGACTGAACTCAACTGCTCTCCTCTTTTAGAAGCAGCACAC
>JAVHNF010011727.1:0-10191 GCA_034783455.1 Micropsitta finschii | reverse complement strand
AAATTTGGCCGGTGGGAAGTGTGGCTGTTCTACAGATAGCTCCAGACTAGTGCTGGCACTGGTTATTTAGCAAATGGGCAAAGTAAATTCTCCAAGTGTGCATTTACTAAGTTAAGGGATGCTTTTTCTCCTAATACTTTTGCCATACTTCATTTAGAGCATGATTATGGATAGCAACAGTGGGGAAGGGTTGAACACCAAGATTGCAGACCAGCTTTCTAGGTCTTTCAATAGAAAGGCTTTTCTTCTTTCAGAACACTTCAGATCTATTTCAAAATGGTAGGCTTTCCTGTCCACATCTGCTGAATGGGGAAGTGAATTTGGTGAGCTCAGAGAATGCTACTGGGGGAAAGTGTGTGTCTGCCAAATCACTGAGCTGGCAAAGATTTTGCTGAGGACTTCAGTGACTTGCAGCTGGCCACAGGCCTGTTATTTATCTAATTTACTGACAACAATGTTATGTTATTTTCCTTCTTCAGGCAACAAGCTGGAGGGTATAATGTACTCGGGCTGTAGCCCCATGAAAGAGAGCAAAGGTTTGATTTGCTTATCCTGTGTCTTCCCCAAAAACCTTGTCAAGAGTTTTCCACTTGTTCTAAAAGCAAATAGGTCTAGTAGACACAAATACTAGGTTAGCTGATTTATTGTGTGCCTGTCGGTTCCTTCACAGGTCATACAGGACATTGTATTCTTGGGACTTTCCACTGTGATCTGACAAGTGAAAGTACTTCAGAAATTCTGAATTCTGTGAACTGAGCATACCTGGAAATTAGCCAGTCAGAAGAAACTGAAGCCCTGGAAAACACAGGCAAGTATCTCATCCAACTATTCACAGTGCTTACTGAAGGCTGCAAGCCTTGTGTTCATTTCTCTTTTCTGCCTGAAAAGGACATTGGAGCTCATATCTGTTAGCCATAAAAGCACCCTATCTCCTGCTGTCCATAAAAGCACCCTCATGACTTCTGATCTTTGGGTGAGGTAAGGGAGCTGCTCCATCCATCACCTCTGTTGAAGTTGTTCAACATTGCATTAAAATAGAAGAAAAAAACCCAAACCAGATTCACTCAGCACAGAGACAAGAATGAAAATGAATCTCAAGTTGAGTGGTGAGCATATTCTGCTGGGAGGGTAAGAGTTTGAGGCTCCAGCTCCTCTTCAGAAGACTATGTGGTTTATATATGTGTGTGATGGACACTTCATCTCGCATCTGAAGGCTTCCTCACTCAAACACTGCACCAATTACCTGCCAATCAGACTATCAGATTAGTACACACACTTTTTTTGGATGTCACCTCTGTTTTCCATAGAAACTGTTTAAGCCTTATCCTCTCTCAATTAGAACTTTTTATAATTTCTCCACCCTTACGAAATCGTTTGTGGTTCCCATGGTAATCACTGAAAATTTGTTATCTCTCAAGTGCTGCTTCTTAATCAGAGGCTTCACCAATAGCAGTGTCCTGCTAGAGAAAGTAAAAGGCACGAGAAGGTTCTAATTCCTAATTCTCTTCTTGAGTGAGGAGTGTGTCCTTTACTCATCCATAAGGCCAGCTACCACAAACTCATACTGAGCTTCCTAGCTCTGACATCAAGGTTTTGGTCACTGTAGACTTCATGATATTCAGAACACACCACAGTGTCCTCATTTCATTGATTGCAAAGTTGATGCACACAGATTTACACAGATTTTTCCCAAGATGTTCCACAGCTCAAGTTATCTCCACAAAGCTTGTAGGAAAATTCACGTCTCCTTTGCTGAATTTAGCTCCTGTCCAGTTCCCTTCTCACCAGATCACAGTGACATCCACTCTCATCCAAAACAGGTAAAGGTCCAAATGCCTCATGTACATGTATTTCATGTCCAGGTGTATATATATATATATGTATATATATGTATATATACACACACACACTACATTTACAACACATTATATACACTTCCCTTCAAGCCTAGATAGTAATTTCCATCACTATATATATGCCAATGCATGCTAATATGTCCTACTACAGTCCCAGACTTCGAAGGCTTGCTTTGACACTAAATGCATCAGTGTAGCTGATCTCAGACTACTTTTGTCCGAAATCATCCCACATCGCTCCTCCTCTATGACAGTACTGCTTCATGTCCTGCTCAGTTCCTTTTATCAAGGTTCAGAAGCAAGGCTTGTAGATAGTATCCTCCAGTCTTTCTAACTCCAGCACTTCAGCATTTTCTATCCTTATCCATCTGTGATGCTACCAGACATCTTTCAGTCAAAACACCGGTTGTACTTGCCTCTTGCAGCTGATTGTGGAGTTCTTCTTGTACTGAGTGATACAAAACAAATTAAACAGATTTCAAATTTTGGATTAATATAAATTGCAGATATGTGCATATATCTTCTGGATGTACAAAGCATCACTTGATGTGGTAAAATCCCATCCTGTCCTGTTCTGGTGAGTTATGCTTTGACAGTAGAACCTGGTGATCTTTTTGGTTACACAGCTGAGTGCACAGGAAACTCTGCAGGCTGTGTCACTGGAAGGAACCATTTGTTTCCAAAATTCTGCTGGGAGTTTTCAAGAATGAGTGTTAGATATGAAACGAAGCTGCTTTGGTCTAAAGGATGTTTTTAAAATCTGCTGAACTTGCATTGTGGCACTGCATGAAGTTCTGAAGAGGCATGCAGTAAGAGAAGTACTGTGTGCTGTACTTTTAATTGAATTAAAATCAATAATAGCACAGCTTCAGTGCTCCTGTTTGAAGCTTCTGTTATATTTTAAACTCATAGTAAGTATGCAGTGGATAGCTGTATCCATGGAAAGGCTGTGAATTGGCACTTCACATGTTTCCTGAATCCAAACTGGACTATTGCACTTCAGAAATTATCAAGGATTATTTGATTTGTTAATTTTTCTTGTTCTACTTTGCAGGAGCAGGTGATATGTGTTACACAGGTGTGTGAGGGACAAGAAATAGAGCTTTGCTTCTTGCCCTCTAGCAAGACACATGAGCCAGGTTTTGGTTCTGAGCAGATACAAGGGATTTTGTTGCTTGCCCTGTGAATGTGTTATGTATGAAGATGACTTCTGTTTTATAGTCAGCCTGGAACTGGCAAAAGCCAAGATTGGTATCCTTCAACTTACATTGCTTAAACTAGTCTGGAAGTTTTATGCCATAAAACATTTGGGGTTTTTGGCAAGAACATGATAGTATACTTATTGCTTAATGAAAGCCTAAAGGTAATGTAATGATACAATCTTCTTTGGAATTAGGACATTTACACCCTATTTCAAACTACTTCTGGTGTTTTCATCTCAGCACAGGGTGCATTGTCAGTGGTTACAGCTGGTTAGTCCAATGTTACAAGCATTATTCAAGCTACTGTAAAACACATTGGAATCTTGCTGGGCAAGCTCATTCTGTCCTTTGAAAAGCTTTCTGTTTTGAAAACCCATGTTTGATCTGAGCTTGTTTGTATCTTTGCAGTAGTAGGAGCCCAAGACGAGGACAAACTGGAACATTGGTGCTGGGCAATCAGCTTATTCTTAGTTACCCCCAAATCAAGGATGACAGTCTTTAATCAGTCTTCTGTGGAAGGCAAAATCTTTGTACTAGCAAATATTACCTTGTTCTGTATATTTGGTTCAAGCTACTGAAAGTTCTTGATATTTTTGTTTAAAATCCAGAATGGCCTTAATTGTAGTTTGGTAAGAAAATTGAGTTGTACTTTATTGTGTGTCAGCGGTGATTCTGTTCCTTCAAATGCAAGTTGCTTTTGAGAACAGATTTCAGTTTTAAAAATGAAATGGAAAGTAAGTATGGATATTTTCATAAAAGAAAACACAGAGCAAGTGGAAAAAAATCCCAAACTCCTCTTCATTTGGACTGATAGCCTTGAAATAACTTGATTTGTTGGGAAATGAACAGGCTGCTTTTAACATACAACTTGTCTGAGCCTCTGGCAGTGATTGCCCATTGAGTCAGTTGAACATGATGGAAATGTGTTGTTACAGATGTAAATAAAGCAACTTTTATCCAGTTTTCATCTAAATTGAATGTTTTAATTTACTACAAGTCTTTTCATAGTGCAGGACTATTACAGGATAATCATGGCAAAAAATAAGTTTCCTTTTTTTGTTGGGACACTGAAGTTAAAGCTTCTGTAACTACTGAACTCGATACTGAAGTCAGTAATTCAGTATGGTGGTTTGGAAGAAAATGTTGTGTTGTTACAATTTTTGCTACCGTGGTCTGAACTAGAATTCTGCTGAAGAGAGGTCAGCTCTGCTCACAGAAATTGATAGTAGTTCAGCATAGCTCAAGTAGATTTTAAGAAAGGTTGCCTTACTGTCACTTGATTTTGTAGGCGCATCCTTCACTCCAAAGGAGAGCTGAGTGAAGATCGGCACAAGCAATATGAGGAATTTGCAATGTCATATCAGAAGCTGTTGGCAAATTCTCAGTCTCTGGCTGATCTTTTGGATGAAAATATGCCTGACCTTCCCCAAGAGAAACCAGCACCTGAGGGTAGGCCATCTTCTAAAGAAAGTGAAGGGAATGCTGGGCTTGGCTTCGATGTGGTGGGAAAGCCAACCAAACCTTCTTACTAATGTGTTCTTTCCACTGATTTCTTTTTAGTTAGGCTTTCCCTTTTAAGAATGACAATGGATGAATATTACATTGTTATTTTAATTGAAGTCATTAAACCTAACACGTAACCATAACTATTGTATATGCCATGCAGTTACGGTAACTTAAGTAATATCCCTTTAGATTTGTTTCAGGTAATATAGGAATGAATGGAAAATTATTTTGACCTAATAATTTCCATTTAATTTAATGCATTTTAAATACTTAAAGGACTATATATGTTAGAGTTTTAAATTCTGATATTGTTCAAAAATGGGTTTGAAGTATATTTTGTGTCATGATGTTATGAGCAGGAGCATATTGCTAAGCCAGATATGTCACTAGGTGGCTCTCCAACTTCCTGATAAGTGCAGTTTTTAACTGGCAGAGTTGTTGAATGCCCTAAATCTCAGATCATGGATTCAGAGATGTTGTTGAGTGCCCCTTTTGTCTGAAGTGATCTTGAGCTTAAAAAAATACATTTCCTGAATGCCTCTAATTTAAAATTATTATTTTTAGACATCTGTTCTTGCAGTAACCATGGGGTACAGTTCGTCATACTCAGTGATTACTTCCTACGTTAACGTGATTAAAATCTGGTACATCTTTTCTTTCTAAAACCACATAATGTGCTGCTTGATTTCACTTGACTGGCTTGACCTGACTTACTCTGATACTGTGTTTTCTATCAATGTAAAATTTGCAATTTTAAGGTAACTTACTGATGCATCTAATATTACAATTGAGTATTTAAAAGCGTTTTAAAGTACACATTGCAATATTTCAGTTGAAACAGTGGTGGTAACGTTGCTAAAAGCATTTTGGTTTTAATCTTCAAAGGTGTCTCCCTTTAGAAGATCCGAAATTTGTGTAAGTAACTTTCTTGTGGTTTCACTGTTTTTGCAGAACATGGACCTGGCATTGATATTTTCACACCAGGAAAGCCTGGAGAATATGACTTGGAGGGAGGTATCTGGGAAGATGAAGATGCAAGAAACTTCTATGAGAATCTCATTGACTTAAAGGCTTTTGTACCAGCAATTTTGTTTAAGGATAATGAAAAATGTTCCCAGAACAAGGATTCTGGCAAAGATGAATCAAGAGGTAGAATGCTTCAATGAGTATTAAAGATGTCTAATAGATATGCAAATTTGATGGAAGTAATGAGTCTCTAATGAAATAATTTGTGGTGAGCAAGTCAGTACACCAGTTTGGAGAAATTTTTAGGGAAGAAACTGTAGGGTAGGTATTATATCTGGGATATAACCTGCTTTAGGAATTCTAGCATTTGTACAGTATTTTAGACTATCTTCTGATGCTTTCAGTACAGGGTGCATTATCGGTGGTTACAGCTAGTTTAAGGAAGACAAAAAGTTAGTGCATTTTAATACTGGTAGAAGTTGAAATTTAAAAGAATTGGAGATTAACCAGTGTAAGTAAATATTAACTTTGCTGTGCGAAACCTAAAGGCTTATCATCTTTGCAAGATGTTAGTGTTCATTCTGTGTTTTCCACTGAACTGTTAATGATAGCTAACTGTGTCTTAGTGTAAAGTTCCAGTAGAATTAAAGGTCTGGAAAGTTCCTGACTTTGGACGCAGGTTCACAACCAGGTATTGGTAGACTTCAGTTACAGTAGGATAAAAATTACATTTGCCATTACTGGCTCAAAGTGTAACAAAAGGTGCATATTTGCATCAGAGCAGTGTTTCGGCATTGAGGAAATGCCAACGAAGACACATGCTACATGATTTTCTAATACATGTGCAGTAGGCCAGTGTTCAGTATGAGTGGAATTTAACCTTTAGAACTTATGGCCTTCTTTCTGATCTCTAAACTCTGAAATTTCCCTGTGAGGATAGTGAGGGATATTGGCCCAGGGGGGTTGGAATCTCTGTTTGAACAGATTTTTAAAGACAACTGCAAAAATAATACCTGGGAAATTTGATGTGAATACATTGCTTTCCACTTTGAGCAAAAGGCTGGAGAACCTCATCAGTGTCCATTCCAGACTAATTTAGTCTCTGATTCTAACCAGGTTGCCTTCCTTGTGAGTCTACTACTTATGTCCGTATGATGTGTGTGCTGCTTAGAAGTTGTTGCATTTTTGTTTGAAAAATTTATTTTAATAAGGTTATTTGCCTTGAAAATGCTATTTTTTAGTGAAGCATAGTCTACAAGTGAGGTTTGGAGGAGGCCTGAAAGAGCAACAAAATGGTAATCTCCTGAAAAAATAGCTCTATGTTGGACCAGTGTTATAGTCCAAGAAAAACATTAGCTATTCTTTCTGAATCTTCATCTAGAGATGCACAGATTATTTGTTTTCAAGGAAAACAAGATTTTTATTTGACCTTCTATTTAACACATTTTAATCAGTATCTTCATCTTGTTCTGTTTTTTGCCTTTTTTTTCTCAGTCTGTAACAAAGTAAAGCTTTGTTTGCTTTGCTTAATTTTGTTTTCAGTTGAGCTATGAAGAATATGCAGTGCAAGCATTAACTTAGGAGTTTTATCTTCAAAAATGGCTATTTTTGAATAATGTTTGTAGTATTACTTTGGAGGTTACTGTTTTTCTATCTGACCTTCCAGTATGCAAGTTCTTTTTGCTTGTGCTTCCCATGTGATGGCCTGGCTATCCATTTTAAGCACTTCTGGATTAAATTGCTACATTTCTGAACTTAATTTGCTACATTTCTGAATATCTCGTGCCATTTGAATATATGCGTGTCATCCATTGAAGATGTACCAGGTGTAATTCAGAGCAAACCAAAGCACTGAGAACTGTTTGCAATCCTTAATGTAGGTAGATGTTTGCAGTTTTCAGGCATTGGAGTAAAGCTATATGAAGGATCTCAAACCACTGAGACCTAACAGGTGACACATCCTAGTCTCAAGAAGTAGATATTCTTTGCCTGTTTCCCGTCAACAAGACTAAGGCAGTAAAAAGACACAGGTTTAGCAACATGAGTCTTCCTGTATTCTAATGATGCCTGCATGTATTTAATAATTTAATATTTCTGTTTAACTTTTAAATAGATTCAAAAGATGTCAAAGATAATAAGGAAGCACCTGGGAGTGAGGATTTGGAGTTGGAGCTGGAGAACCTGGATATTAATGATGATGCCTTGGAGTTAGACTGTGGAGATGAGGCAGAAGATCTTACAAAAAAGCTTCTTGATGAGCAAGGTAAAAAGAATTGGCTTCAGGAATTACTTGTTTTCTGGTTTGGGGATTTTTTTGGATGGTTTTTAGTCAGTAGGTAAACTTCAGGAAGAAGAATGATTTATTTATGAAAACTAATAGCTAGAAGCTGTTAGCACTGTGGTCAAAACAACATTTGTAACAAGACATTCAGAAACAACTGAAAAGTATTATATGGAGGTTTATGTAATCAGTTACTGATTCCTTTAGCTTTTAAAAATAATCAAATGTGAAAGCAGTGGTCTGAAAAGTGACTAGAAAGAAGAATATAGACTTTAGCACATAAATGATTTTATCATCAAATGTGCTAGGGTATTAATGAAATACTTTCTGTTTTAAACCTGAACTGCAACATTCAGCTCTGCCTTTCTGTCTTCTTGTGCCTTTACATAGCAGGATTTAAGAATTCTAACCTCTGATTGTGCATAAAGGGCTGCAAATGGAACCTGTGGAACTCTGGCTATGTTAATTTTACCAGGGGGAACCAGAGAAAGTTTTCTTAAAAATTCTTGTGAATCACAAGTATTTCTTTAGTGGTAATGAATAGTGGGAAAAGCAACATCAGGTGTTAAAAGCCAAATTCAGAGGAGCAAGTGAGGCAGTGTCGTTGAATCCAGTTTGTAAACCACAGTGGTTTTACTTCTTTGCATTTCCAAGGACCAATGCGGATTCTTTTCTTTCGTTTCTGAAGCAGGAAGCTTGTTCTGCATCTAGAACGTGGAGAAAAAAACCACATCTGGCATCCACTGGCTGGAGATTCTGTGGCTTAAAACTGAAAATACTTCCTGATCTAGGGAATTCCTTAATATAATCATAGAATGGTTTTCACTACTTGTCACTGGTCTCCACTTGGACATTAAGGCATTGACCACAACTCTTTGTGCGACCATTCAGCCAATTCTTTATTCCACAGTGGTCCATCTGTCAGATCCGTGTCTCTCCAGTTTAGAGACAAGAATGTCATGTGTGACAGCATCAGATGCTTCGCACAAGTCCAGGTAGATGATGTCAGTTGCTCTTCCCCCATAACCCCATCATAGAAAGCCACCAGATTTGTCAGGCATGACTCGCCCTTAGTGAAGCCGTGTTGGCTGTCACCGACCACCTCCCTATTTTCCAGGCACCTTAGCATAGTTTCCAGGAGGATCTGTCCCGTGATCTTGTCGGGCATTGAAGTGAGACTGGTGTATATTTTCCCCCGGTCATCCTTTTTCCCCCCTTTTTAAAAATGGGTTATGTTTCCCCTTTTCCAGTCATCAGGAACTTCACCAGACTGCTATGACTTCTCAAACATAATGGACAGCAGCTTAGCCACTTCATCTGCCTGTTCCCTCGGGGCCCGTGGATGCATCTCATTAGGTTCCATGGACCTGTGCTCATTCAGGTTCCTTAGATGGTCTTCAACTTGATCTTCTCCTACAGTGGGTGGTTTTACATTCTCCCAGTCCCTGCCTTTGCCTTTTGCAATGAGAGTGGTGTGGCTGGAGCATTTGCTGGTGAAGGCCATGGCAAAAAGGGTGTTGAGTGCCTCAGCTTTCTCTATGTCCTGGTCATTCCCTTCTGGAGAGGGCCCACATTTTCCCCAGTCTTCCTTTTATCACTGACATACCTATAGAAGCTTTTCTTGTTGCCCTTGATGTTCCTAGCCAGATTTAATTCTGTCAGGGCTTTAGCTTTCCTGACCGGATCCCTGGCTGCTCAGACAATTTCTCTGTATTCCTCCCAGGCTACTTGTCCTTGCTTCCACCTCCTGTAGGCTTCCTTCTGTGGAGTTTGTCCAGGAGCTCCTTGTTCATCAATGCAGGCCTCCTGGCATTTTTGCCTGACTTTGTCTTTGTTAGGATATATCACTCCTGAGCTTGGAGGAGGTGATACTTGAATATTATCCAGTGTTCTTGAGCCGTTCTTCCCTCCAGGGCTCTATTCCATGGTACTCTAGCAGGCAGCCCCTGAAGAGGCTGAAGTCCTGGGGTGGTGAGCTTGCTGCATGCCTTCCTCACTGCCCTAAGCATCAAAAACTCCACCATTTTATTGTGCCTGCAGCTAAGGCTGCCCTTGCACATCACGTTCCCTACCAGCCCCTCCTTGTTGGTGAAAACAGTCCTATTGTTTGAAACAGCATTGTGCTTTAAAAGCTGAGAAGTTAAAGCCAGAACTTCAAGCTGTGGAATTCATACCACAGCAAAGCTCAGGCCCTGGCAAAGACTGTATATTGGTGTTCAAAACATGGGTTCAGTGAACTGAGCTGATGCATGGATCTGTGGGTCTGGGCATTGAGTTGCTTGAACAAATCCTCAGTGTTCCAGTCCCTCTCAGCTGACAATAGCGATTGGTTAGGGCATATGGATCTTCAAATTGGGTGATTTGTGTACTGAAAGTTAGT
>JAVHNF010011724.1:0-15279 GCA_034783455.1 Micropsitta finschii | reverse complement strand
GAAAAGAAAAGAAAAGAAAAGAAAAGAAAAGAAAAGAAAAGAAAAGAAAAGAAAAGAAAAGAAAAGAAAAAAAAGAGGAAAAAGCCCCATGCAGAGCCTTGCATTAAGTTTCATTCTAAAATGCAAGGATCTAGTAACCAGGCCAGTAACAGTATTCTGCAGTGTGAATTCATAGTTCTGGGCTTGCCATTTGTGACTTTTGTAGCTGCACCTTTAAAAATCTGCTGTTTTATGAATTAAGGGCATTCTGTTACCATGGATCTATTTTGCAGTCTTAAACCTGGGTGAATGGGGTTTTCTGTTGTGGAGAGGTAAGGGTTTTGTTTGAACTTTGATCTCTATAGGGTGTTACACTTTTGTGGATGATGCAAAAGTTACAGTAATATGTTGTGGTTCTAAAAGTTGACAGTAGGCAAGAAGATGACCTTTAGGCTTTTATATCATGCTGTTACATCAGTATGGTAATATTGCACGGAAAGTGTCTCTATAAACAGGACTTAGGGTAAAGGCATTTATTGTTTCACATGCAACATTTTTCACTAACTAAATTGCTTTTGTGGGGGAGAACAGCCATGCTTAAGAGTAAGAGCTAACACTTTACTTCCACGTTGGATGAGTATTATGGGAAGTAGAGATTAAACTACTTGAAAAATTATTTTGGGCACTGGGAAACAACAGATGGCTGTTTGGCTCAAATCTCTTATTCTGTTCCTGTTGGCAAGTTTCACCTCAACTTTGAGTCTGGAAATGTAAGCCCATCTTGGTCTTAGAAATAGTAGAAACTTAACTCCATGATTAAATGTTCATATTTTTTAATAAAATAGTTATGAGTTTGGTCTCAGCTGACAAGCTGTCTGGGACATTGTATTATGTAATGCCTTTTCCAGAAATAGTTTTACAAGTAGTAGAGCACTAATTATTTTTAGCATGGTTTACATGTATATGTGTTATATTTTGCCATACCAGGCATATATGTGGTCATTAGTAGAATAGGCAATAGACAGTGCATAAGGGTGATCTTCAGTCATTTTTGCATTTTGGATTCCTGCATGCTTTTCACTGAGTGCTCAGCAAAATTGAATCACGGAGTCCTACTCTTTTATAGTGTTTTATGGACCCACACAGTGTACATATCATACTGAAAGCTGTTCGTCAGAAGATGAGCTGAATTGGTGCTGTGAAGTTAGATGTGTAACTGCTGTTACAAAATTATAACACAGGAGACTTATGTACTTTACCTTTCTTATTACATGAACTGCAGTATGTTCACTGCACTGTGTATTTATTTCCTAATGAGCAAAATATTTCTAATCTGAGGAATGATCTTTGTAACACTTTGGAGTTAAAATGGAGGAGAAAATGATTGTTTAGATTATATCGTCTCCCTTCTAATTTGTAAAGTAGTCTGAGAGCTTGTTACACAAGACTAGTGCTTAGTGATAAATACAGAGGGAAGCTCCCTTTCTTGACTAACCTTTGGTACTTACAGAGCTGTTTAAGATTGCAGGTGGCTAGGGCAAGAAGATACAAATAGTCTAAATAAAGTTAAGTCCGGTCAGATAGGAGTGAAATGGTTGGGCCTTGTTGCTTGATTAATCCTTTAAGAAGCTATCTTAAAATATTAAGAGCTGCTTCAGTTCCAAGCAATTTAAAAGATTTGTCATTTGGAAGAAAAAAACTGTATGGCTGTCAGTAGTGCTTTGGTTATATAGAAGAAAGAGAATGTAGGGACTTGGCTTTTTAATGCAAAGTCATTTCTGCAGCTGGAGACCATACCTGATAATCACTTAAAACAATTTTTGGGACTGCTGTCAAACTTTGAGTATGTGTGTGTATTTGAGATCAGTCTAGGTGGTAGCCTCTCCTCATCTGAGGAGGCATTATAAACAAGCTAATTGTAAACGAATCTGATGAATACTGAATGACAGCATTGTTTCTAGGCAAGTTACATTACAAAAATAGTGTAATGGTATGTAGAAAAAAATCTAAGATCCTGTGCTTGATGATTCAATATTGTTAACCATTTTGTGAGACATTAAGGTGGTTTGTTGGTTGTGTTATTTTGTTGGTTTTCTTTCTTTTTTTTTTTTTTTTTTTCAGGTGGAGTGATAGGTTCAAGTGTAATGTGTAAAAATGTTCTCCTGAACACATTTTTCTGCTACCGAAAGTAGACACCAAAAATAGACTATCTTTATAGTGAAGACTGGCTTTAATAGTGAAGGTCTGACAAGGGATGTTAAATAGTGTTAAGCTAAACTGCGAACTGAAGGAAGAAAGCAAATGGAGATTTTTTTCTTTTCAAATTTCTTATGTGTATATGTGTGTGTGTGTATATATATATATTTTATTTATTTTTTTTTTTTTTTCAGATATAGCAGTTAGGTTGAGCTTCCCTGACACCATGCCAGATCATTTACTTTGTTTTAAAGCCACTTTTTTGATTCACAGTGTGTTGCTTGTTTTCTGGTTTGGCTTTGGGACATCTGTCAAAGGAATGATGAACACAGTCCAGAGGTGTCACAGCTACCAGTTGCTGTGCTGGCATTAGAGCAGTAGATGGTGTAGTTCCATGAACTGGCTTTGAGTGCTGTGCTAGTGTTAGGTGTATTGTTCTTGGAGTAAGGTCTTTACTGTGGTGATCTAGATGAGTAAAATTAAATGAAATTCTCAAATATTCAGTATCTAACAGGTAGAGAAAAAGAAGAGTATTTCAGGAGCACTTAAGTGCAGGTATGGCTTGTTTTGAGAGTGTTTTATGAGAGCTTTATTTTTATCTTAAAGTTGTACCCATGGCAGTTTATCCATATATGAAATAGTGTAGAAACCTGAGAATCCCACTGAGACTCTGAAATATGACAGAACTTACTGGCTGATACTTTTATTTTCATATTTAATTTTGCTTGTGAGAATGATGCAAATTACTATTTCTTCAGCTTTTTAAATGGCGACAGAAACTGCTGTAGTTGTAGTATTAATAGTTCCTAGAAAGAGGATGAACAATAATCACTTACAAACTCTGCTTAGCTCTTAAAGAAAAAAAAAGGTTTGATTTCTGTTAATTCTATTGAGTTTACTAATTTCGTGCAGCAAATTAAATTGCAATCTCCTTCCTTAATTATTATCTATTCATTGACTTTCAGTGAAACTAGTAGTGTAGAACCTCATTCCTTGAGGTTCTCTTACGGACAGACAGATTTCTGTTTTAAATAGTTCCTGGTTTCATTATTAGCCACTTTTGCTCTCACAGAGAAAAAAAATCTACACGTGTAGAAAATGATTATCTAACACTTGAAAGTGAGGTCCTTAATTCTGCCCTGTTGCTGGAGTATCTTAAGTTGGGGTAATGCCTCAAAAGCTTTATGCTTCATCTTTTTATTGTCCACAGTCAAATGAGAGGATGGATAAAGGAGATGATAATTGCTAGGAAGTAATTTTAAAAAAACTCTTCTTTTGCCAGTGGTTGTCTCTTAAGACTTTCATTTCCTCTTGGGTATCTCTTGGGGTTTCTCATGAAGAATTTCCAGATTTGTGATTACCTCCGCTTCCCTGTGTTTTCAGTGTTCAAATTGGATATTAAGTTAGTTCTGAGTTGTAAGTTCTGTATGATAGGTATGTTCTTTTTCAGGAATCCGGTGTATTGACTAGTTCCAGTAGAGATTGGTGTATTGGAGAAAGAGACACCCGTGAAACTCCTTGGAAGCTTGCAACATCCTCTCCAACTCACTACTCAGGGACACTTGATCATCCACATTCCGGAAGATTTTTGGGAAGCAGAAGCAGATTGGTGAGTATTGTTAATGGTTTTTTTTTTTTTTTTTTTTTTTTTTTTTTTTTTTTTTTTTTTAAAAAAGGGTTTTACCTTGGTGCGTTCTATCTACAAACCTGCTAGCAGGAGCTCATTGTAATCTTTCTGGATAAGAAGGTCTTACTAAGTCAAGATGTAGGAAAAACAAATGATAGTGGTGTTAAGAAATTATTTAGAGAGTGAAAATAATAAATAAATTTGAAGTGAGAATGGCTCTGCAAGTATCCATTTAAAAAAATGAGGGGTTCATTAATATCTCATACATGTTATAGTCCTACGGATGGCAAAATTTATACTGTTTATTTTCAGCTTGTTCTATCAGGTATTTCTACGAGGTGTGGGTTTGTCTTTTTTTCATGTTACCAGCTTTGGAGTTAACATAAGTCCATGGTTTTGGAGATCTGCTTTAGAAAACTTAGTTGTGGAGTTCATAGTCTGACTGTGCTTATTTAGATGCTGCTTTTACAGCATATTGTGGAAGAAAATGGAGGCTTAACTGTCACCTGTGATCCAGGACTCGGGCCTTAACAGCTTGTCTTAGCTGGGCTCCTGAGTGTACCTTACTCCAAAAAGAAATCAGTTTGCTTCTTTGACATGCTTAAGCACTGTAGAGCTTAAACACTTCCATTTGTATCAGGAATACTAAAATGAGAAAAGCAGACAACTGTGAAGATACTTGGTGGGAAGACTGGACAAGTGAAAATTCTGCTCACTTCCAAACTGCAAAAGATACTTGGGTACTTGCAAGTGCTACCACCTTAAATACCTGTTTTCTTACTGTCACTTAAAGGTGACAGTTTGAAAGGGAGGAACTAGTGTGGAGATGATGGCCTTCAAGGGAGAAAGTCACAGTAGGTGTCTCCATAGATGAAATGCAGATGAAGTTTGTGGTTGCAAGTGGCCTATGTATCTAGTTAAGTTAATGCTGTAGAATTTTCAAAATCATACTTTTATTTTTTTTTTTTTTTTTTTCCATTAAGGTTAGTTTTTTCTCGTCAATTCTAATGCAGATCAGCATTGCTGAAGACACTCTAAAATCTCTGCTAATCTAATAGCAAATTATTAAAAGAGAAGTTATGTGTTCAAGAGAGAAATGAACCTGGCTTTTTACTTGCTGATGTAGTTTCTGTGTCTTCCGATCTGTTTTATGATAAGAGAAATACTTTTTAGTTTTTAAAGACTAAAAAGTTTTGGCATAAGCTTGGTAAAAAAGTAACAAAATAAAAATAAGACACAACTATAACGCTTAATCTGGCTGATCCTTAAAAGATCTTTGTAGATACTGTCTAGGAAGACGAACAGTTCAACTGAGCCTTTTGAGCTCAAATTTTATATATATATAAAAAAACATATTTCAAATAGAAAACATATGTTCTCACTACAAGTAACCAGACAAACAGCTAGCCCATTTTTTTCTTTCTTTTTTATTTAGTACTAGTTACCAAAAAACTTTCTTTCAATGCTGTAGACTGCAAAAATTGTTTTGTACCCATTCTTTATCCTGGACTGTTTCAGTTACACTTGAGCTTAATATAATAAAAATATATGTGGTTTAAGCAGCTTACAAGAAGTTAGACCTGACTCCTCAGTTAAGTGTATTTTGGATTGGCAAAAAATAAGCTTCATTAGTTAAGCTGTTAAAATAATGAAGGTGATCAGGTTTTGCTGTTTCTGGACAGCAAAATTATGGTTACTTGGAGATCGGCAAAGCTGTATTTGATCATGTTTACAGCATCTTATAAGTCTGCAATATATTTTTCCCCTGCAAGTCTATAAAGGAAAAATAATGCTAATTATAATAGAAACAAGTTTTGGGTTTTTTTTGTAGGACTGTATTGTGTAAACGTGGGGATAGTGATTTATGCTCAAGCATAAATCCTGTGTTGTTATAGATAAAAAGGCTTTGCATCTTAAAATTATTCTTTACTATTTTTGTGAATCTTGCATTATATATGCTTTTGTTCAGTAGAAGTACATCTGAAGTAATGTGTCAATTTTTTTTTATTTCAGTCTACATCATCTTCCTCTCATTTCACATCTGGGTGTTATGGTGAGTCCGAGAGAACTCAGGGAGCATATTCAAGACTCCATGGCCAGCAGCGAGATAGTGATTCAAAGAGACCTAAGCTGTCTTGCGCATCTACCTCTTCTGTGAGAAATAATGGCTTGACTGCCTTTTCAGGTGAGAGGTTGCTTACTAGAGCTGAGTTACATAAAAATTATTAAGATCAGGTTTTCTCAAGTTTTAAAAACTTGCTTTGAAATACTATGGTTTTAGTTTTCTTAAATATTAAAACACTGTGCCTAACAGAAGAGTATACTCACACTGATGGCAGTATCCGAAGTTCTGAGAATGCTGCTAATGTGGTCTTTTGACAACGCAACTGTACTCATGTTCCTTCAAAACTGTTACCTGTACTTACACCATTTGCACTAAAGCTGAACTTCATGGTTTAAACATATCTTAGTGGGTTAAGATTTCAAGGAAAGAATGAGTGTAGCTACCGTTATTTCATGAGTAATATGGTGTTAGTAAACTACGTGTGCTGGGGACAGCGGAAAGGAAATTGTAACTTTACTTAACTCTGTTCTAAGCAACACAGTGTCATGGCTGGTTAGAGCGCTGTTGTTAGGGCTCAGGGAAGAAAGAATTCTTTTTTTTTTTTTTTTAACAGGACCTAAATTCATTCTGTAGGCCAGGGGAAAAGAAACACTGTACACCAGGAGTTCTTTCAGGAAAACATGAGATTTTCATTAAAGCTGTAAATAAGTATGCGATACTTTGATAGCTGTGGGTTAAACAATATGCAAACAAAAGTCTAAAGGTCAGGAAATAACAGTCAGAAACTTAATTGGAAATTCTAAGCAGACTGTTCATTCAGATTACCCTTGCAAAGATGCATGGATGTTCTTTTTTATATTCACCTATGGAACCACACAGTCATCCCCCCCAAAAACCCAAAAAATTCGTGCTCAAAACCCAGTATTGCTGATGGCGGTCATTAGCCAAAAGTAAGAAACCATTAACATTTCTTACAATGGCATAGGACTGTAGTGTCTTTCCATTTTTAGATTGCTTGGTTGTTGTACTGCTGACCAATGAATGTTTAAATTCGGATTTATAAGTTAGTACAACAAAATCAAGGTGGATTTTTCGGAGCCATTGAAGAACACTTTTTGGAGCAAGAGTTATGTTTCCAGTCAAAGTAAGTACAGGTCACTATTCAGTTTTTGGAGCTGTTAGCAAGAAACAGGTGCCCCTTTGAAGTGTTTACTCTGCAATATGAGCAAAACTGGTATTAGTCATAGTTGTATCTAGCTGCATTTAAGCTTTGGCTGTCTTTATGGAAAAAAAATTTTAGAAGCATCATTAGAATGGCAGCACTTGCTAAGTTTCATGCTGCTGTTTTGCCATATTGCGAAGTCTTTTTAATAACTAGCTACCATTAGAAGCAAGATGCTATTTCTCTTCCTCCTCCTCTCCTGTATGAGTTTTAAATGGTCTGACTCTCCACAAAAATGTTACTACTGTTTTCCAGTTTAGCTTTCAGAACTATCTCACAGCAAGATTAAGTAAGTGCTGTTTACTCTTGTCCACTTGATCAGCTTAGTGACGTTGTAAATTTGCACCTGATATGGTATAACCAGTATGCATGTCTAAGTTGCAGGTTTAATTGGTGTTTAAATGATTACAGAAACATGAGATTTGCTTACTTTTTTCTTTATAGATTCTTCTTGGAGGTGCAGTAGGATTCCTAGATCTTCATCAGTGATGCTTGGCTCCCTTGGAACTGAGCTAGTGAGAGAACGAAGAGAGCTGGAAAGAAGAACAGATCTATCTGTTAATAACCTGGTGGATCACAGCTACAGAAACAGTGACTTTTCATCTGCAACATGTATGTACTGTACAACTGTAAGCCTGTAAACCCGTAGGTTGCATGCTCATTAGCTTCTTCATGTGTTCTTTGAATATTTTATTCAAAACACAAAGCCAAAATATCTGTTTAATATTAGGGTACCCTTTTAAATGAAGTTGGCTGGCTACTTTCAATGGATTGGCTGAACCATCAAAGGATATGTGAATGTTCTAGCTTGTAGATGCATTCAGTTGTAAGAAAATGCTGTTGGTTCTTGCCACTGTAAGAGTGTGAGTAGTCAGTAAGCTTCTTGCTAATCTTAAGATTTCTTTGTATTTAGATATGGGGAAAAAATTATGTTAATTTGACTCAGGAAGGGGTTTTAATGAAGGTGCCCATACTGCATGATCTCTTTCCATTTGGGTTCTCTTTGAGTAGTTATTAGGGGAAACTGCTAGAACACTGAAAATAATGAATAAACACATACTTAGGTTAGAGGCTTGTTCCACAGTAACTGCTAGAACTAGTATTGACTTCTGTACTGTCATTTTCACTTTCTGTTCACTACTGTGGCCTTTCAGAGCTGTCTTTGAGGAAGCTTGTCATCTGTTTTGATCTGCTTCCTTTTGCAGATGCATTACTGTAATTAAAAAAACAAAACAAAACAAACCAAAACCAAACCCAGCAATAAGCCACCAACAAGTAAAAGAAAATACCCTAATGCAACTCCCCCCCAAAAACCAACAAAACCTACCTAACAAGAAAAAACACTTCCCCCGTACCCCCCAAAATACCCAAAACATTCCTACAATTATAGGAGATAAGCAGAAAAAATAAAAACTAGTTCCAGATTTCATCCTGCAGCCTTTCCTTATCACAAAGGTAGAGTATGATGACATTAAATCATACACTACTTTAATAAGTGAGCAATTGGGAGTTTACATGGTAGAGCCTGATGGGAGAGATGGATGCATGGAGACCCTTGCTTTGTGCTGTCCATACTGCCTTTCTAGCAGTAGTGACACTGTTAAGTGGTATAAAAATAACTCCCAACTGTGTTCCCTGCTGTGTAATCAAAACCATATGGCAGATGCCTGGCATCTGTGCAGATGTTTCTTTAGTTAGAATCTGCCACATAGTTTCAACAATAAATAGTGATTGCAATGCACAGCCCATTAAAAAAAAACAAAACAACAAAAAACAAAACAACAAAACAAAACAAACAAAAAAAAAACAAACACAGAAAAAGAAAAGGAAAAAAAAAACCAAAAAAAAGCCCTCCCAAAAAAAACCAACCAAAAAACCCAAACAACCCTTCTCTCACGACCAAAAAAAGCAACGACACCAAAGCTACGAATATGAGAGATTTAAATTCCAGAGTACATAGAGAAAACTTCTGCATCCTGTCTTAGTCTATGCTTGTTATGTAGTTAAAATACTGAAGTATTTTCCCTTCTAATGAGGTCAGTAGGCTTCAGCTGCTTTCTTCCCTCTCTGCCTCCCCTCCCCTCCCCAATCTAGCCATTTGAGGTAGGAGGCTAGCTGATGTTAGCCTGCTCAGGTGCTTCATGTAAATGTTGACTACAGTTCAGCCACAGTAGAATTCTTCTCAATGTGTTGAGGTACTTAACAGAATTTATGCAATTATGATTATAAGAATCATGGAATGGTTTGGGTTGGAAGGGACCTTCAACGATCATCTAGTTCCAAACGCCCTGCAATAAACAGGGACATCGACTACAGGTTATTTAGAGCCCTGTCCAATCTGACATTGAATGTTTCCAGGAATGAGACATCTACCACCTCTCCAGGAAACCTATTCCAGTGTTCAGCAATCTAAATTGTAAAACATTTCTTCCTTACATCTAGTCTGAATCCACCCTCTTTAAGATTGCAACTATTACCCCTTGTTCTGTTGCTACAGGCCCTGTTGAAAGAAGTCTGTTCTCAATCTTTCTTAGAAGTCCACACTTAATAAGCAGGGGAGGACACAAAAATGTGGTGATAGTTGTCTAGTTGAGTATAGGTAATCAAAGTTACTGGGAGAGCAGATAAGATTACTAATCCAGAATTGTTAAATCTGACTGTGTTTAAGCCAGTTGCATAGCTGAACATGGGAGCAAACTTAATTGTTGCATTTCTTTGTTAAAAGTTAGATAACCCTTTTAGAATTGAGCAGTGGAATTATGGTATTTCTAGGGTATTCTTTTTATTTTTGCATTCTTGGTTTAAACCATTATTATAGTAAGATACACATCTAATTTAGATACTATTCAGTTTCTGTTATCCAAAGCCAGTAATTTTCTGCTACCTTTTAAGAAATGTTTAACTGCAGCTGTTAATGATTTTATGATGAGAAGAGTAAGGGTAGCTTGTTGTAATAGATGAGGAATATACTTGGCTTTATCCATGCATTTGTTTCGGGTGCCCTCGTGTCTGCTGCACTGCTGAGATTTTGATTTATATTTCTCAGTCTATAGGCAGAATGGACCTTTAGGTTTTAAATAGTATTGTATATAGTTTGCTGTTCTTAAGTCGTACGCTATCCTTACATAATTTCTGACAGGTGGTCAGATTTTCATATTTGCATATTAGAAAGTGAGATAATCTGAAGACTTGGGGGGGATATTAAATTCCAAATGGATTTAACAGACTAAAACAAGTCTAGGTTTCAGTTTAACTTCAGAATTCTGGTAAGTAACTTTTAACTTAGTATTACTCTGGAATCTTACCTGCCAAATTTGAAAGAGTTTTGATTAAGGAGCACAAAATCCTGTCTTTGTGTTTACACTTTAGAGTTACCCATCTGGAATGTAATAATTGGAACTCTGCAGAGTTATCCATCTAGAATGTAGCAATTAGAGCACATCTTGTTACACTATTTTACTCTGCTTTTCTGGAACAGATCTTCAAGACAGGCCTGCCTCTTCATATGCAGAGGGAGCAAGACCAAAAGAGAACTCATTAAGCACTTTGAGGCTTAATGCATCCATGAACCGCCAGTTGCCTTCTGATCATCAGCCATCTCTTTTCAACAGAGACTCTAACATGAGCTCTTCAAGATTCAGCTATTCCTCAAGGCAAAGGAGAAATGAATTGGAATCTCCCCAGAGGAGCATGCAGCCAGCATTTTCTCTTACTGCCATTAGAGATGAAACTCCTTCCTCAAGTGGTTCTGAAAGGGTTTTATCTTCTCAGAGGTCATTGAATGAGCCTGCAGCTGATGGTGAAGGGAGGCGCACAACCAGACAGCTTCTGTCTCGTCTAGCATCTAGTATGTCATCTACATTTTTCTCTCGAAGGTCTAGCCAAGACTCATTACATACCAGATCATTAGGCTCTGAAGAGTCAACAGTAGTCCCAAGAGTTCAAGCTTCTACTCTGTCGAGCAGTAATGGAGCTGCAACTCCAGAAGTTCCAGGACTTCAGACATCTGAAGCTTCTCAGGGATTTAGTTTTCTTAGACGAAGATGGGGTTTATCAGGAGTTTCACAACATCATAACTCTGATTCAGATGGGGAAAGTTACAGACCAGACTCTGAAAGCAGGAGTACAGGATCATGGTTATCATCATCTTTGAGGAATAGATGTACACCACTCTTTTCCAGAAGAAGAAGAGAAGGGAGAGATGAATCTGCAAGGATCCCAACCTCTGATACAACTGCTAGATCACAGCATATCTTCAGAAGAAGAGAGTCAGGTGAGGAGACCTCTCTTGAAGCATCAGATAGCCCTCCTTGGGCTTCTGTTAACAGACCACCAACACCTGCAGTATCTGGTATTCCTACAGCTACTGCCTCCCCATCAGATTCAACCCACAGTAGGAGAAGTTCTGGAATTCTTCCTGGTTCTCTCTTTCGCTTTGCAGTGCCTCCAACATTAGGAAACAGTCTGTCTGACAATCTTATGATAACTGTAGATATTATTCCCTCCGGCTGGAATCAATCTGAAGGACAAGAAAGTGGCAAATCTAAAATACCACCATCAAGAGATCCAGAAAGACTCCAGAAAATTAAAGAGAGGTAAATTAGTATGTTCTTTTGAGATGATGAAATGTACCTGACTTGAGTTTTCTGTAATCTTGTTAAGAGGAAACTTTAAGTGATAACTCAGTCCTGTGTCACCTGTGTTCTCTCTTCAGAGAAATTTGTTTTAGTCCTTGTTGGTTTGAGAAAAGCTTGAATGGAATTGTGATTATAAAAAGCCATACATAGAAATGTGTCATGTTATCTGTTGATACTCCTATTCAGCCTGCTTTTAGAAGATTCTGAAGATGAAGAGGGTGACTTATGCAGAATCTGTCAGATGTCCTCTTCAAGTTCTGACAACCTTTTAATAGAGCCATGCAAGTGCACTGGAAGTCTGCAGTATGTTCACCAGGAGTGCATGAAAAAATGGCTGCAGTCCAAGATTAATTCAGGTAAAGCAGACTCAAGACCAGGACAGACTTCCAGTTACACTGGGAGGCTTATCAGGAGAATTACTCTTCTAGTATCGAGGTATTTATTTGAAAAACAAACAGTTGGAGACACACAACAAAGTGGCATGTACAGGCTTATTGTATGTCTGTGCAACTTCTCATGTTAGTAGATCCAATAACTGTTATTTAGACATTTGCATTTTTGGGATTGTCTACTAAGAAATTAGACAAAATATAACATTACAGAAGCGTAGCTCTAGAGTTACTCTGCAACTTTGAGTGAGTTTGTTCTCCACTCTATCGTGGATGAGGTTCTAGTTGTTAAGACTTACAGCCAGGCTGACTAGCATAATGGTGGGGACTTGACAGTCCAGAAATGTTACTGCCTCCTGTTCAAGGCAATTTAAAACTTAAAAAAAACCTTAAAAAATTACTTCAAAGTGCGTGTAGAATTTTTAAGAAACACTTCACAAATTGTACACAGTACAAATGTTTTTAATAAATTAATTGACCAGTTTATAATGTAAGTTATCTGTAATAATATTAAGATTTAAAAAAAGTTGGCTTGGTTGAAGGCATGAAGATCGTGGAATACTTTTCTCATAGGAAGGTGCTAGCATCTTTCTACTTTTTTACTCGTTATTAGAGGACCTACATCAGAGTAGGGATATATTGGAAGGCTCAGCCTGTAGGAGAAATTAGCTTGAAGTATTTAACTGTATAAGACATGAAATCCACCATAAACTTGCTTTATTCATCTTGTTGCCTATGGATCATCTTGCTTTAAACCTGGTTCTTTGAAGACAAAATACTACTCTGGCCATAACTTTAAGGTATTCCAGTATATTTGTTATTACTTTTGCATATTTTTGGATAACACTGTAGATAGAATTCAAACAGCTCAAGCAACAATTTTGTGCCAGACTTTCAGTAAGAGGCATGAACATGAAACAGAATATGTGAAACTGGATAGAGAATAAACATGCTATAGCTTTTAAATTCAGACATTAGCGGGTAGTAGCTCTATTTGTATTAGAAGCTTCTAACTTTGCTCTGCAAAATTAAGTCAAGATTTAATTACAGTTTGTAATGCTTGTATAATTCTGTCATAAGTCATAGATTGTTGTAACTTGATACTGACTTTCCCCTGCTCCTCCCCACCAGGTTCTTCTTTGGAAGCAGTAACAACTTGTGAACTGTGCAAGGAGAAGTTGCATCTGAATCTGGAGGACTTTGACATTCATGAACTGTATAGGGCACATGCAAATGAACAAGTTAGTATATTTTGCCTAATTTGGTAAGTGCTCGTTTAGTGCTGGGAGGGTGCTTTTTAGAGAAGGCAAATGCATCTCCTTTTCAGAAGGACTGTTATGCATATAAAGTAATGTCAACATGGAACAGATTTTTCTCCTTAATATTCAGACAAATTCTATCTTCCTGCAGTGTTTCCTATAGCTGAGCTTTCAGTGTTATATATCTTATCCTTTCCTTGGTTGCAGATCTGTCACCTAGGTTTGCAGTCCAGCGTGTCTGCCACATGGGTGCAGTGGGAGTACTAGTATGATAAGATTGAATTTTAAATTAAGTCATTGTCTTTGTTTTTAGCTATTTTTTAACACACCTTAGTAATTGTTTTAAACATGCCACTTTTTAAACATAACATCACATAAAAACTTTTTTCTTTTCATTAGAGTGGTAGAAACCAATCTCTTTACTAGCGGCTTCTTGCTGCTCCTTCAAGTCCTTTCCTAAACTAATCAAAGGCCCATTAGTATTACTCTCGTCATATGAAATACATAATCTTCGAACTACTGGGTTGTGTAGTATTTGAAAATGAACAAATGACAAAAAGACGGTGTTATTTTAATGAAGTTTATTCAGAGAGTTTATTTTCTGAGTTATTCTATGAATATAGAAAGACTAATGAAATTTACCTACCTCAGAAGTTGAAAGAAAATAGTGGCACCAGTTTTGAGGGCAAACATCAATCTCTTAATTTATTTTTTTTTTTTACTGTTTCGCAGAAGCTCTGACCCTACTACTCTAGTTCCCAGCACTTGGGCTAGACTCTGAAAAGTCTTGTCTCAAGTGTACCACCATCTTAATTTTTAGCACTGCTGACTGTTACAGTCACTGTATTTCAATAGAAATAAGAACTTGGAAACTTTTGCTTAAAGAATTGATTCTCAATGATCAGTTCAGCAGTGGCATTTTCAAAGCTTATCTTAACAGGGGAAATAATTTCTCAAAACATTTATAACATCATAAAGTTCTTACAGTATTTCCCGTAATTTGGCTTTCTGTAAAGTGTTGAGAGCACTGAAAAGAAACCAGCAAAGTTTGTTGCTGTTATTTTCCCCAGTGATACAATACTTGGATTCTCAGATTTCTTCCTGTGAACTAATCATGCTAATAAGACTTGAACAGAAAAAGTTCTACAAATAATCTTCAAGGATAACATGTTAGATCCGGGGTGGTTGGGAAGAACCAGAAGTATAAGTAGCTTTTCAGTAATTATTTTTTTTTTTTTTAGTATTTTCTGGAACAGCTTGATCAAACTTATAAAGTTTCCAGTAAAATTTATTTCTTGTTCTACTTCTTGAATACTCTATGCAGACATCACTGACATTCTTTTTTTTTTTTTTTATCTCCTTTAAGGCAGACTATGAATTTATCAGCTCTGGTCTCTACCTTGTAGTGTTGTTACACTTATGTGAGCAGCGCTTTTCTGATATGCTAGGAACAGCAAGTGAGGCCAGCACACGTGTTAGAGTAAGTATGCAGTGTTTTTATTGCTGGAATTGCTTGTAAAGAGAACTTGGAACTAGATTGTTACCTGAGCAACCTAGGAGCTAGACACCCAAGAAGCATGCTTATTTAACAAATTTATGTCTGGGTTTGTTGATGCAGTAACACCATGTTTTGATTTTAAATTGAGGGTACTACTTTACTGCAGTTACTGTGTTGCAAAATTATTTTTGTCAAGGTAGTTCATTGCTTTGCTGGTAATCATGGTTATTGCGAATTTATGCAAAACTGGGAGGTTAACCTCCCTCTATACGAAACATGCAGTTGAGAATGTTGGACTACCTTATTTGATTGATTTTTCTCATTATGCCGGTCTACATTGCAAAGGTCTAGACCTTGCAGTGCTTGTCTGCTGGAGTGGGCCTAACAGTGTATTTGTATATTACTTT
>JAVHNF010011721.1:10948-28812 GCA_034783455.1 Micropsitta finschii | reverse complement strand
TCAGTTGGAAATGTTCAACAGAGATATTCAAGCAGTATTTTACCAGATGACTACTTAATGCAGTTTGGTTTCTGGATACAGTCTTAATATTATCTGTCAGCTTGCTGTATTTTTTCATTTCTCTGATTTGGATATACCATAGTTACAGTATGCACTTTCTGTATGTACACTTAACTTCAGCTTGAACGTGAATGATTGCTGTGACTACCTACAATGTCAGGTGATGAAACATATATCTACTTATCTTAGGCAAGTCATAAACTGACCTGTTGAAGCTGGGATGGGAATGGCATGCTACAACATGGCTCTGAGACACTACAAAAACTAAACAAGGAGAGGGCAGTGATATCCTTAGAATATCCTTAGGAATAAAAGCAACCTAGGAGGTTCTTTTTGGATTATAATTTCTGACTTGAGTAGCTCAAAGCCACCCAATTCTCTATCAGTTCTCAAAAAAAACTTCCATGGTTTATCATTAGCAAGAAATGTTTTTTGTATATAATGGATCATAGAATTAACTAGGTTGGAAAAGACCTTTAAGATCATCAAGTCCAACCTTTACCTCCATACTGCCAAGTCCACCACTAAATCATGTTACTATGGGCCTCATCTACACAGTTTCTGAACACTTCCAGGGACAGTGATTCCACCACTTCCCTGGAAAGCCTGCTGCAATGCCTGATCACTCTTTCAGTGATGATTTTCCTAATATCCAGTCTAAACCTTCCCTGGCACAGCTTGAGACCATTCCCTCTTGTCCTATCACTTGTTATGTGGGAAAAGAGACCAGCCACTTCCTTGCTCTGTCCTCCTTCATGTAGTTGTAGAGAATGATAAGGTACCCCCTGAGCCTTCTCTCCTCCAGGCTAAACAACCCCAGGTCCCTCAGCTGCTTCTCATCAGACTCCAGACCCTTCACCAGCTTTGTGCTTTTCTCTGGACCCACTCCAGCACCTCAATATCTCTCTTGCAGTGAGGGGCCCAGAACTGAACACAGTATTTGAGGTGCGGCCTCACCAGTACAGGGGGATGATCACTGCCCTGGTCCTGCTGGATGCGCTATTGCAGATACAGCCCAGGATGCCACTGGACTTCTTGGCCTCCTGGGCACAAGCTGGCTCGTGTTCAGCAGCTCTCAGTCAGCACCTCCAGGTCTTTTTCCGCCCAGCAGCTTTCCAGCCACTTTATCAAATATGACAAGACCATTTACTTCACATACATTTCTTTCTACTGTACGATTTAAATAATTTGTCCAAGTACCCTTTTCTAACTATTGTACCTAATACAATTGCTGTACCAAATATAATTAACCTTATTTGGAAAACTAGCAACTGTTAAACAGTTCCTAAACTAAAACATATTTACAGTAAATTACCTGAAAAAAGTTAATCAACTTGAATCCTGAAAAATCCTTAAAATCCTTTCCTGAACCAAACTAATCAGTTTTCCCAAAGAATACCATGTAAGTACAACTTTCAGCTGGACAAATGTATGAAAACTAAACTGTGTTCCTGCTAAACACAAGCACAGCCTAAAAGAGAAGAATCCTGAAAAGCTCTGTTCCTATGATTTCCTTTGGATTCTCTTCTGCAAAACAGAAGCTCACTTGGCAGGGCTACAGGGAGTGCCCGAAGTTCACAAAAACTCCTGGTACTCTCAAGAGTAAGTCCTTCGGCCACATTAAATGCTCCAAACATTTCTTTAGGAACTGATCTGCTGAGAGTGAAATTTTAAAAAAGGACTCATCGCAATGTTTATCACAATTAATAGTTTACTGAATGTGAATGCAACAATCCTGCATCTGAATTTCAAATCAATCTAGTTCACATCTAGAATATTAATGACCAAACCTCTAGTAAAACACTTCGAAAATTCATTTCTTTTTACGCTTTCTCAGGAAGCCATTAAATACCCAATTCTTAAAACATATTCTAAATAAATGAGGCTTTCCTTTGACTGTATCATGCCAAAATTAAACTGTGTTTGAATTGAGTGTAATTGTTATTAAACAATACTACTGAATAATACTGCCCTGGAACAGTATTAAGATTCTTTAGCATTATTCAAAATATAAATCTGATAGGATTAAATATTAGAATGAGAATCAAAGTCAGTAATATCCCTGTATCAAATTATTTCAACAGTGCACTTAAATGAAATTCCCTCTTTTGGAGCATTTCCCATTTCTGTTATTCTGACAGAAGTGAATATTGTTCTGTTTGTGCCTGGAATGGAGCAGTATACATAAAAATTGGGAATAAAACATGGATATTTAGTAGTAGATAGTCATTCTGTTTTGGGGAGTGGATGAGCTAGGAAACCATAAGAAAACATTTTCAGTCTCAGAGAAGAGACTATTATTATTTTGCAGAAACTTTATACTTTTTATAAATATTCTTGTTGGAAAAGGGTAGTCTTGACATCTTTTAATAATGGGTTCTGTACCATTTGTAGCTCTCATGATACCTTTGCTTAGCCATCTAATTTTGGTTGCTTTTGGTTCCTTTTCTATCGACAGTGCAGTGTTTCTTTAGAACTTAAACTATTCATGACTTATCGATGGACAACTCAGTTGCAACAATAAAGAATGGATGCATTTCTGGAACAAATTATTTCCTTCTTTGTCTTTGCAAGCCAGAGTGAGGACAGTTTTAGGAAGTGTGTTCTGTTGCTCTGCGCAGAAATAGGAGGTAGAAGAAATCCTACCCTATTAGGAAGAGCACAGAACAAATTCTTGGAGTCCCTATTCGGAAACATTTTTTGTAGCCAAAAGGAAATTCTGTAGCTGAAAAGTGAAAGGCTATGAACATATAATCCTATTTTCACTAAGTCCTCACATAGGTTTTGTTAGACTTGAAGAAACATTATCAGAGGTATCAGTGTTTTAAAAATCAGTGTGAGATTTACATTAAGACTCTGAGAATGTAGCATAGACAATGTACAACTGCTATTTTTCTGGTGAGGATAAATGGGCAGCCAGTAAATCCCATCTCTTATTTGGAAATCTTTTAAAATGCTATATTGGGATCTCTTATTAAATGCATCTTAAGAATGGTTTCACATTTAAGCACATTTGCCTCAAAACCGGTCAGCAGCAAAAAAAACCCATAGGTTAAGGTATTGAGGGCTACTGAGAGCTCAGGCTATATGCAGATCCACTGAAAATAATATTTACAGTGTAAGTATTCTAAACAGAATCCACAGGTAAAAAATGAATGGACAACTGAGCTAAGTTAAGGCACAGACACGAAAGTGAAATCCAAGACATAATTAAAAGCCTGAAATCCAAGGTACAGTTAATGTACTTCTCCTAAAAAAGCAGACAGGTCAAAAAAAGGACAATTTTTAATGGCTGAAACTGGTGTTTCATTGAGCTGAATCCTCTGGTAGGTGCAAGTAGATAGCATCTTTACAAGCCTGTATTCCTATTCAACCTTTTGAATAGGCACAACAATATTCAGCAGGACTGGGCAGAGCTGGCATAGAGACAGGAGGCAGACATCACAGCAGCTACTTTGTTGTGACTGGGAATTGTGTAGTTTGTACTTAACATTGCTAGACCCAAAATTATGCAGTTCCAGTAACCCTCCCAGTAGATCTGTTGTTTAGTCATTGGTGTTATTCTCTGGCAGTTTTCCATACAGAAAGAGAAGACAGGAGAAACAACAACATACCCCCCTCTCCCACCCTCTCCTCCCCAAATAAAAGACACAGATCCTGTCAATAGGATTCAAAGACATGCTGTGCTCAAGATCACTGTGAACTTACATTTATATTGTTCTATTCAGTAAAAATAGTCTAAATATAGGTATGTTGAACGAAGCAGTGAATGAAAGCATCTAGAGCACTAACAAAAATAGAAACATGCAGAAGAGCCACCTTAGGTGCAGCACATATAAAATAGTTTAAGATTCCCAAGTCTTTAGAAATAAAAGACACTGTATAATTAAAAGAAAATATCAGAGTGTTAATGGGCACAGTTGGTTTTTTAACCACTTCTAACAGGTTTTAGAAGTTTTATTACATGCATATTATGGAACACAGTCTTGTGAAAAAATTTTTTGTAGAGATCCCTACTACTTAAGTACAGTTGAATGAAAACCTTTTTCCTGGGAATCTTAGAGCAATTTCCTTGTAAAATTCACTTTTAGAAGCCAAATAGATTTCAGTTCAGAGGGCCCTCTAAGGGAATATAGAAGTCCATATGAATTCCATTTTTGCTTGTACAGAAAGCTTTATCTTTCCTGCTTATTGATAGGTTTGATCATATCAAGGAGACTAAGTGAATATACCAGGGAAAAGACTGCTGTACCCTTTCCCTGGTTTATGTTCTGTCTCCCTAATTACCTGTTCCTTTGAAACAGAACAGTAGACTAGAAGAAACCTTGGTCTGACAAATGATGAAAATTTATGTATTCATCAGAAGAAGATGGCAAACTGGAAAAGCTAAAGTAACACTTCTAAGTTGCAATCCAACCTTGCAGCTAACAACTTAGTGGGAAGTTTACCTGTTTAAAGTAGGACAAAGCCCAGCTATTTGTTTTTTTGACATCTGATCTGGACACACAAAATGGAAAAAGGAGTAGACTGGAGATGAGAAAAGATGTGTGTGAAGCGTTTGCTATAGTAGTGAAAACTGAAAACAAAGATTTGAGCTCCAGGCACAAGAAATGTTTTTATTTCAAAAATCATTTTTATGAGCCTCAACATCGAAAGTACAAAGATGCTGTGTGAAAATACATGGAGAAATTTATTTTCATTTTTACATGGAAAAGTACTGTAAGTAGTCAAGGGATTATTTCTTTTTTTAACAGAGCATTAAATAGGTATAGCTCCAGAAATTATTGGCATTTTAATCTCTTATTGAGCTATACTTCCGTTACCCTAGTTAAGGCCTACATGAAACACAGTGGGCCCTCATCTCAAAATGCAGACTGGAAGGTAACAAAGGTGGTCATCTGGACTCCATCCAGATAGAGGTACACAACTATGGAATAGTGTCAATCAAAATGAGGAGTACAACCATTACACAGTTTGTACAAAATTATTTAAATAACTGTGTTTGAAGACAAAGCTAATAATGCCAAGTAATTACCTTGCCGGTGAATCATTCCTCCGTGCATAATTCTTGCCACAATGCAATGGTTCAGCTCATTCATTTTTAAAGTGATTCCCTAGAAAGAAAAAAAAAAAAAAAAGAAAAAAGCTTGAAGGCAGGGTATAAACTCTAAGGTTATAATAAAAACTTTGCCACTCACTTAGATATGAGCAATGAAAACAAATACTATTTATAAGTGAAGACGCTATACTTTAATGCATGAGCATTCTGGTCTGTTAAAGATGAAATTCTGTATTACAGTGCAAACTGCCCAGTTTAGTTAAAAGCTTAATCTGCTGTAAGTACTACAATGTTGTTTTTAAACAAAACCAGCAGTAGCATGAATACATACATAGCATTTTAAGTTAAGCATATATACAGGAGAATAAGTATCTACAATGGCTGCTGAACTATACCAGTTATACCAGCAACCCCACTTCAGAGTGCAGAAAATGTCATTAAAATCGTTATAATACTGATCTTTACCAGCACAGAGTCAAGAATAATACTGAGGTGTCCTCCATACCATTGGTTCGTCTGTGTTCTTCTGGAACTGCACCAGTCGAACTCGTGTTACATTCTCCATATCCATATCACCGTTGGCGCTTTCTGGAGAATCCCCGTTTAGGTATGGAGAAGTGGGAGGAGGTGTAACTCTCAGCGCTTCATCACTGTAAACTTCATGTGCCACTACATCATGAGTTTGAAGTAAGGCCTAGAAGAGATTACAGCAACAAAATATCAGACTTCCATCGTCTCTGATGCCAACCACTCATTTTTTTATAAGTATTTTTGAAGCTTTTTAGAAATTAAAGGAAACCCGAGATATCTGTGCCTTATTATCTATATAGGAACTTTTCCCTTAAAGGGGTTTAAGATAAACTTCTGCAGACTGCGAATGTGTACACACACCCCTAATCTTTAAAATCTGCATGAGCAAACCTGATTTTCTACTGTAGATGCCTCAGTAAGTATGATGCTGCTTCCCTTTTCCCCATCTTCTGCAAGGTGTCAGAATTAAGACATTTTTATTTATGTGCCTAGACACAGAATTAGGAAGCTACCTTTCTGAGCAAACTGTTCTATAGTAATTACCCTAATAAGATGGAAAACTATTCAGATCCTGTGGTATTTTATTCTAATTAAGACAGACTATGCATCAATTTTGTCTGAAAGAATGAAATACTGTTTTTTTGTTGTTTACCGGCATAATCACTTCCATGTGCTCCCCTTCCTCCAGAGTACAGACTCAGCACAATGACACAGCATTCAAAATGCCTGATAAAAATGACCATCTAACCCAATAAACTGCTCAAATAGTACTTTGTTGGTTTTATTCTGTTTCTTAATGTAGAGAAGGGTGCAGCACATAATCGATTAAATGTCATTTCATATCTGTGTTCAACTCTTAATGAGCATATTATAGCAAACTTGCTTCTGTCCAAAAGCTAGATATGATTTAAATGTGAACATGCTAGTTCTACTCCTATACTAACTCATCAAGCACCAGACACAGATCCTGCCTTTATACCCAAATTGTCATGTTTCTCAGATAGGGATTGATGAATCAAGCCTAGTTCTTGCAGTATCTCCACAACAGCAGAGGTATCAGTGACCACTGTGGTTAGAACCATGTATATTATAGTTCACATCTTGTTAATTTTAATCTAAATGCTCATAGCTTTTAACTTGAAAAACCCACCAACCTTGCAAGGGTTTAGATTGACATCTAGAATTTATTTTGGCAGAGAAATCTGACTTCGCAACATCTTAGTCGTCAATTAAAATGTTGAAGGAGAACTTAAAAAAAGTGATAAAGATGTATTTCTAAAGTAGAATCCAAGAGAGAAATGGGAGTTTCATGGCCTCTACAAACTCCTGAATTTGTCCCCAACGTAGGAATTCTAAAATGTACCATGTTATAAATGGTAATTTCATAAACAGTTTAAGTTCCCTTTCCTCAAATCAGTTTCAAACTATAGTTTGGAATTCAGCATTATAATGATGGAATGGAGCTCCCTAAATTAGCAAGGCTCTGCCCACATTCCTTCCTGTTTTTCTAGTGCTTCAAGCCCACCCCCACAAATACTGCTTTTAGTTAAATACTAACCTGTATCTGCATGTTCTGTTTCACCTTATTTTGTCAACTGCCAAGCTCAAATTTACAATCGCCCTGCATTAGTCTGTACTACTAAAGCAACATTTTGTATTAGAAATTTGGACCATACATGTAAGTTAAATCACTTTAATTAAATAAATTCTTAATTTGATTTTTTTTAATTGGGTGTAAACTTATGTGTGAATACTCCTATATAGGTTTAGAGATTTAGCTTAATTCTCGTTCTAGCATCTGAAAACTGCAGTTGTCCCAAATAAGATAAGAGCAGCTGTGTGTAAACATGCATTAGCTCTGGCCGTTACAAGAAACATCCACTCTAGGAGTGAGTGTGGTCTTGGCTTTGTGTGCAAGTGCTTTTTAACAGAGCAGGATAATCTTCCATGCTTCCTTCAGCTCAATCTATTCCAAGCTCCTCAACTTCATGCACCTGCCTGTATCTGTTATACTCTCCATGCTTCAACATTACATTTTTTATGTAATTCAGGGCCTTATATTTGCTTCACATCACATATTTGCCTTGCTTTGTACTATATTTTTAGCAATAATATACACTTTGTAGGAGGTTAAAGTATGGTAGTTTGAATATTTTTAAAGGTTCATAACTATACTAGATTATTTCTGAATGTGTTAACAAAAGTTAACACAAATTCAGAAACACCAGATATTAAAATACAGCAAGCTCAGTTTAAATATTGAAAATCCTTAATATAAAGACTGCTATTGGACTTAAAGTTACTAATTTTCATGCATTTCTGTTAAGTTTTGATAGCTTAGATTTTTTGTCTCCTTTTCATTTGCAAAACATCATAATCCTGCTGAAAATTAGTCTAGTGAGAACAACTGCTTTCTACTATATTGTAGGATCATTGTCTATAAAGAACAGCGTAGGAAGGCACATGTTGATGGCTAAAACTTCAATATGTAATTAAGTAAAGTTCTCCCAGTACAGCAAACATTTAAATTGCTGCCACAGACTAAACACACATAATAGAACATTTTGCAAATAAAACTGTCACATTTGAAAAAACTAGTTGTGCAATGGAATAAAAACTCCTTGAACACAACAAGTGAGGTACTTGATAATCTTTTAAAGAATTCCTAAATTAATTATCCGCTGGAAGATCTCTATGCAAAATTTACATACGTTCATTTAAATTAAAATGTTAAGCACGTACAGACTAAATTAATAACTCACTCCTGTACCCATAAGGCATCCAAGGATAAACCAAAACTAAAACAACAAGAAACCTTGAACTTGAAGATCTTGGTGCTGGTAAGTGTACCTACAAATGCTTTATTTGCTTTGGGCTTGTAAAGGCCCTATGTATAGACTACGTATAACATAGTCTAAACCACTAACACTGTGTTTAAGTAAATGATTCAGACTATACTCCATTGTCTTCTGATCAGATATACACATCAGATAATAATATAAATAATAGTAAAATACAATGCTATCATAGAGGTGATAATACATATGATCCTAGTTATTACACCTTATTGCTTCAGTCTCCATGCTTCAGTCTCTGGTTAGCAACTTACTAAGCAGAGTATTGCTCTGTACAGTGTTTGGTAAACACATTGAGTGTAGGCTGACAATACTGTTTTATAGAATTATTTCCTTTCATAATGGTATCTATTTTAAAGGCTTTGGCTCTGAAAGAAAGTTTAGCATGATACAGAAGAACAACTTTGTAAGGTCTGCAATCTTGTAAGAGGTGTATCCAGAAGCAGGACTGGGAATGATGGGAGAGGATGGGATTGCCTCTGACATCTGGAGACTCTTTGGTTTTTGGTGTCTGCACCTTATATCCTCTCTAACCTGGACTGTGTGTTTGTTCCCTTGCTTCTTCTGGCTCTGGCAGCATTTAAGTTGTCCCTAAATCTTTTTGCTAAATGGATCATTGGTTTTTTTGGAGCAGTTTTCTACCAGTTTGGCACAGTACAGTGCCAAAGTGTAGTGCAAGGGAGAGGATGAAACATGTGGAGAGGGGATGTGACTATATCAACTAGCAGTTTAGCTTGGGACACCCCAGACTAACTTACTGAAATGATTTCTCAGCAAAAATACACATTATGGATTTGCAGCTTCTTCCATATAAAAAAACCTGCCCCAACTTTCCATAAAATTGCAGCAAAAGAATCCTGACAGTTTTATGTTTCAGAAGATATCAGGTGGAAATAGAGATACCCGTAAAAGATTATTTCCAGCTCACTTCTCCTATTGTTTGATTTGATACATGAATTTTTTATATGCCACAATCATTTTTATTGATGCCTACTCTGAAAATAATTCATACTTAAAAAATGTTCTCTCTCCCCAGTGCCTAATGTTTCCTCAACACTGTGTGGTAATTATGCAAACAAAAAAAAGGTAAATCAAATGAAAGCAGAGTACCAGAGAGTATTATTCTTGGGTTTTTTCCTTCCTCCTTTGTTTTTTCCTAAACATTTCTTACAATACAGCTACGTACCATTCCACCTTGTTTTATGTTCTATTTCAAGCAAGTATTCCTGTCAAATATTCAACCAGATTTGTTACAGACTTCAGGATAGGTATCATCTCCAGGCAATAAAATATCTGTGTTGCTAAGTACAACATAAAAAGCCAATGTCTGCATTAGCAATTAGCGTAATGAAATAGGAATGAATTGCAAGTAAAACAATTGGGTTAGTTAGGATGTGACGTACACACTGAACGCATTGCAGGAGTGATTACTTCTGACCAGCTTCTATCTTGCCCTGTGGACTGAATGCCCATCAGATGCTGGATTATACTGGCTTCTGGAGTACATCTTTGAATTTTATTTTATCTGAAAGGAGTCTAGTTTGCATGCTCTGGGGCCTTTACATGATCCAAGCCAAAGCACTATAAGGTCACAATCAGGAAATTCACTTCAAAACACACTCTTAATCTGATTTTAAATACTAAAATAAATGCATCCAAGGCTACAGTGGCCATCAAAAGAACACACTGGGACATGCAGCTATCCAGATTTAATCTTATACCTGAATATGAGGTTTGTTTCAGCTCACTCTTTCCTGGAAATTAGGTTTATCCTTCAGACTTACTGTAATTCAGCTTTCAGGTGAGCAAATTCCACAAAGCCCCCTGCATATAACCCTTGTGTAAGGAAAAGTCAAATTCATGATTTTAAACTGACAATAGTGTACAGCACATTTAGAGCAAACACTTTTATTTCTGAATTTATGAACTTCGTCCACAGCATAAACAGAAGAAATCCTTTAAGGAGTTTGAAAAGACTGGGCTTCACTAACTTGAATTAAGTTATTAAGCAGTCACATCCCAGAACTTAGGACAATTACTGACAACAAATCAGGTTTGTGAAACAGACATAGTAGGAATTGATATGTAACTAGACTGTAGAAGCTATCGATTTATTATAAAAATAATGTTGAATAAACACTTATTTTGCAATGAATTCATGCACCTTTATCCTAACAAGACCTTGGAAAAAAGAAAAATAAGGATCCCAGTTCTGCCTATGCACATCCAAAAGGATTCTCTCTTCTTCCTAAGTGCAACACAGCTCCCCTAAAGACAGTGAAATTGTTCCATAGTTAGATTATTCCAAACTGCTGACAGTTTTCAGCACAGTAATGAGGACCAATAGCAGTAGTAACAGTAACTATTTTGCCAGACCAGCAGAAATATTTGTTTATAGGTATATTGTATTATATGCAGTTTCATCACTTGCAGATTTTAGGAGAACTTACTGAACTTAAGTTTTCTAATGTAAAGAATATTATAAAAAATAATCCCAAGAAGAGTAGCATTTGCTTACCATGAAATGAGGTTGTGTTAAAATACGCTTTAGCTCCTTTGCATCATTGTTCTCTGGGTAACATGAAATTTCTTCCAATACCTGCAAAATAAGCAGGAGAAATGCCCATGATAACTTTCTTTTAAATAAAGCTATTAATCAAACAAAAGAAACCCCTCACTGATCAGTCAGAATATCTGTAAGAATACACAAAAGAATACTTTTGACAGGAGAACACTTAGGAGAATGTGCTCCCCCCAAGAGAATAAAATACCTCATTTCGATTTTCTTTCTGAGACAGATTAAAGCAGAAATTTGAAAGAAACAGTTACTCTTATTTCAATTGAAAGTATTCCTCCAACAGCTAAATATATGGAATCAGAAATGAAGCGCTAATAGGAGACACACGTCACCACCACCAATTGCTACTTTCACGCGCGATCTCAATTTATTAAAATAATCAGTTTAAAAGCAGAATTAAAAAGACTCATAAAGCCTTCTCCCACCAATTAGATTGTTAAAGACATCAAGCGTAGGTGTAGTCCATCTGCTATCTCACCTCCAAGCTCCAGATTTTATAAAATCGGAGCCATACTTCAGCTTATCACTGGGGGAAGGAAGAGGAAGCAAATAAGCTTTAACTCATTTGCCTGCAACCGGATACTTACACCTTTATTTTCACATGCAACTACTTGGAAAACAAAAGCAGAGTAATCTACTTCTGGAAACACCTTCCAGGATTAACTTCCAGAAAATCTTGCAGACTAGGACTTCAGGGTCTCCATCAGTGTGACTTCAGTTACTACACACTGTTTTAAAGTCTTCCTGTTCATTCTGTTTTAATAGAACTATAAACAGTGTTTCCCTTTGACACTACCCTTAAGACTGTACTTACTTATACTGATAATATATAATACAGCTATATTGCTTTTACTACTTGTAATAAATAAAATACTGTCAGGTATACTTATGAATATCTGTGTCTATTTTTCTCTGGTCAAATGGGCCACCTTCATTGCATTTCTAGGTCTGCTTTTCTTAGAGCTACCTATGATAAACTTAGTTTTTGAATTTAAGGAGCTGATACCTAGAAATGTGGTTTTTTGTTTTTTTTTTTTTTTTCTCTGTGTGTGTGTTTTTGTGTTGTTTTTTGTTCCCTGAGCTCACACTGGGGTCACTCCAATAAAACACGTAGCACGACTTTTAACTGTGACCTTTGAAGCCAAAACCGAAGTAATGGTGCAATTAAGTGCAAACATGGAAATCCGCCTGACTTGTAGGTAACCATGGGCTTTTAAACAACATTTAAGGCTTATTGGGGACGTTTTATGCATTAAATTATTGTCCTATTTATAACGTCAGCTTCTGTGAATCACCCTCCCACAACGAGTCAACAGCTTGTAACCAGGATTTAAGGAATTAAATAAAGAAAGGGATGGGGAGGAATCAATTCACTGTTTCCATTGTAGCGTTTAGTAGGAAAACAAACTGGTGAAGGCAAGCGTTTCCACCTCCCCTCGGTGATGGTCTCGGGGCCGAGTGTTTCATTGTGCAAAGGGGGTTTCAAACGTCAGTGGGACCACGGCAGCCATTGGAGAGAAGCATGGGCAGGAAAACTTTGCTCAACCTCCCAGTTAACCCCAGCTCCCCCCCGGTGTTTACAGAGGATGCTTTTCTCCTCCATCCTGCCCCACATTCCATCTCCCATTGCTCTCAGCGTATCCATTCACCTGAGTCAATCATGTCCGTTTTAACCGTGACCTCAAGGGGGTCGACCCACAGGGCAGGGGTAAGGAGAAATTTCACATCCTGGCTCCTGGACGGATCCCGACTGGATGGAAAAAGGATGGGAAAAATCACGACCGAGGGGTTTTTTCCTAAAACCAAAGACTACCATTGCCCTCTTCCACCCCAAGCGTTTCCCTCCAACAAGCTTTTGTGCTTTAGTCAGTATTTATTTTAGCATCACTTATTTACTTCCTCATATACATGTACCCAGGTGGGTACATCCCCTCCCGCAGCTAGCCACTACCATACCCTCTGCTCGCTCCCTCCTCCAGGGGCAACCATCCTGGGCAGGAATCTACCCCTCATTAAATAATGCCCATTAATTACACTGCCATCCCTGCAGAGAGCACGGGTACCAGCACCCTCCGCCCTTGGCACCCTCAGCATCGGTCGTGCCGGGTGCCGGCTCGCATTCCCAGGAAGCGGGGTCTGGCAGGGAGCCGGGGAGGGACCACCACTGTCATGGTCATCGATGTTGGTGAAGCTGAAGCTGTATCTCAGGCGTACAGAGAAGAGAAAGACAACAGTGCCGTATTTCCAACTATATACACATAGTAAAAACCCCCCCCTGCTATGATCCCAGGCAGGAATCGGACATGGCAGTTGGAACTGGGTGAGAGGCCTCATGCGAGCCGGGCTGGAGGAGTTAGGATGCCAGGATGCTCATCCTGACGATGTCCTCGCCGGCGGCATCCAGCTGGCCCCGCTGCGCCCTGCGGGGCTCCCCATCCGAGTCGCTCATCTCGGCGTCGGAGAAGTAGCCGTCCGTCTCGGCGTCGAAGCGACGCAAGGGAGCTCCGCCGGCGCCGTCGGGCTTGGGGGGCTGCGACCGCCTCGGCCCTTGGCTCTCCTTTGGTAATTTAAACCGCACGACGGTTTTGGGGCTACCCATGGAGTCAGGCACTTTGGGCGCGGGGCTGGGCTCCGGCTGAGCGCAGCGCGGCGGCTCCTCATCCTCATCCTCCTCCTCCTTGCTCACGCAGCCCCGCGCCCCGGGGTGAGGCTCGACGGCTTTCGGGATAGAGCCCTTCTTGGCCGCCTTTTTCACCTCGCCCGTCCCTTTGCGGTCGGTGGGAAGCTTCGCAGCCCCTTTCTCCGACTTGCTCGGTCTGGAATCCGGAGCGAAGGGTTTGGTGGCATCATCCGACAAGTCACCGGTGCTGTTAGTCCATAGCTCCGAGCTCTCCGGGTGGCTCCCACCCAGAGCGGGGGGGCTGCTCCGGGGCAGCTTTTTCTTAGTGTTCGTTCTCGTTTTGCTTTTCACTTTCTTTGTGGCCTCGCTCTGCTTGAACGGGGACCGCAGGGAATGGTCCATCATGAAGCTCAGCAAGGTCTCCTCGTCCTGCAGGAGCTCCTCGGAGAGGCCGGGGGTGCTGTCCTCGTGGTGGGCGTTGTTGAGGGACCACTCGCTCATGGCCATGTTCTCGGCAGTGATCTGGACCGACTGCGCCAACCAGCTGTTGAAGAAGGTCCCGTCGATGGGGAAGGAGGTTGACAAGCCTGGGAAAACAACAAACATGGAAGGTCGGTTCAGGAAGCCAGGAACAGCCGCGCGGCCCCTCGACAACACCAACTTCACCGCAACCCCTCACAGTGGAGAAACACCCAAGAGGTCAACCACAACACAGCCCATCAGGACACAGAACAGGGTTCACTGCGCTGGATTTGGGGTTTACAGCACAACAATCCGAGTGCATCCCCACATCCAACACCCTACAAACCCCCCCGGATCTAAACGGAGCATCTTTCTGCAGTGAAGATGCCAAGCCCCAGCACACCCTCGCACGGGTGGAAAATACATCCCTGTGCAAAGGTGCCAGAAAAGCCATCCCTGTGTAAGCCTAAAAGCTTGGCGACTGCCATCAGTGCCCAAGCAGGGGTCCATAGGTTCTCCAGGGAGAGGCTGCAGCTGGACCACCACGTGATGCCAAAGCCCCCGGCAGCACTGGAGCCAAGCAGTCAGTGGGGCAGTGGGGCCGGTGGTAAAGCCTGTGTGCAGAGGCAGGGAGGGCAGGAGGCAGGTCCAAGAACTCCAGGATGGATGCCTGGTTTCCCAGGCTCGCGGCGGTGCAGCTTTTCTTGGAGATGCTTTTCCCACCCTCCATCATTTGATGGAATTTGCCCCAGCAAATCCAAAGCTTCTTTAGCAGAGAACAGCAGAGAGACGAGATGAGCGCAGAAGCTGTTACCAAAGGGGCTCCTGCCTGTAGCCCAACAGCTTAGAGATGAACAGAAAGCAGCAGTCGGGGTGAGCAATGGGCAAAGCAGAGCAAGGCAGCGTGGTTCGGACCCCCAGACTCCCCACAGAAACCCTCTGTACCCCCAGGAGGGTTTTATAGCTCCTTCAGAATGTCCGATAGCCCCATGGGAGCGGTGTCCCCTCTGTGCACCCATGGGGCAGCTGAGCACATGTGAACCCATCACATCCTGCCCTGCATGCCAGCAGAGGTGACGGCACCAGAGGAAGCCACACAAAACCCCAATTCTGTGTGAAAACCGTATGTAGTTGTCAAGGATCTTATCAAAAAAGACCTTTTTGTTTTGGTTTTTTACTTCCCCCCCAAACCCCATCTGTTGCTGAGCAACAGCAGGTTGTGGCTGATGGGGAAGAGCCGGAGGTGGGTGAAGCATCCACAGAGCCAGCCTGCATCTCCTTGTCTCCCATAGCAAATCCAAGAGACTGGATACACTTTGTGCCTGCCTCCTGGATGCTGCTGGCACAACCAGCACAACCACAGGGTTCTGCACAGTTTATGCCATGAGCTGTACCCACCACTGGCGCACAGTACAGAAGATACAGGGGATCAGCCCTACGGCGGGGTGGGTAAGTCTGATTTTATCACTGGAAAGCAAAATCATGCTTCAGCAGCACATCACAGGGTCTGTAACATCATCCCAATCCAGATGCAAGCCCCAGGGCTGGGGGGGGGGTCACTTTAAACCCCTTCCCTGCTGAGGACCATGTCTCCAATGTGGTCTCTCCCGCAGGACCTCAGTAATTCAGGCTGATGCCCACAAAGGGAGAGATTTAAGAGGCTCCCAGGTGTAACTTCACGATGTACATGCAGGAGGGATCAGGGGCTGGGACTCTTAACCCTGCTCCCCTAAACAGGGAGCCTCCAGCAGCAGGAGGATCCATAAAATCAGACTTACCCAGTTGTCCCAATACAGTTTCGTTGACTGATTTCCTTTTCTCTTTCTTCTCAGGACTATTTTTTCTACCATCTCTTCCTTTCCTCCTCGGGTCACTTTTCTTACCCTTTGTCTTCTTCCCAGTTTGCTCTGGCATTTTGTAGAAAGAAAGGAAAACTCCATGTGAGACGAGGCATCAGGGATGCTGCAGGGAGCAAGTTCCCCTTGGGGCACAGCCCTGCCGTGGGGACCTGGACCAGACCTGCAACCAACTCCAAGCCAAAGAGGGAACACTTCTTGGCCAACTGTAGGCTATGGTCTATGTGCAATAAGATCATCTGAATCCTGTAGGTTGTATAAAAACAAGGTTTGGGCCTTGGATATGAACTTAAGTGTGGCCACAGGGCTATCCCAGTAAAGGCAGGGGACTCATTGGAAGCTCTGCATCACCAAGATGCATTCCTGGATCAGCGCTTTGGGGTGAGGATCTGCAGGAGCAGAAGGGATAACCCCAAACGCTGCTCAGACACCTTCCAAGAGGATGAGGACCCCCAAACCCAGCTGTGTGTAACCCATCACCAACAACAGCATCTCCTGGAGGGATTCAGCTGCAAGGCCAGCTGGACAGCAAAGGTGCCAGCAGTGTTTTAAAGCAGACCTTGATTTAATTTGACCTTTTGGCTATAGTAACTGCTCACACTCAAACTCGGTGGAAGCAAGCCAAAGCTCTAAAACTTAAGCAGTATATTGAGCATAAGTAAATAGAGCAGGAAAGGTGGCCAGCACTGCCTATGGAAAGCCAGGGATGTAACTCTTAGCTATGCAGCCATTCAGCTGAAAATCAGTATTTCCTAAATGGCTTTGAACTTCTACTGGATTTATTCCTCCTGGGTAAACAGGACAAATACCCCATAAAAGTACAACTTGTATTGCCAAGCAAAACACTTCAACAGCTTTTACTCACTCCATTAGGTCACTCCCCCAGAGAAGTCCATGCTAAAACCTCTATCAGTTTTCAGAGGGGGAAGGATGGATACTGCCCTAAAACCAAGATGAGGGTGGCTGATGGAAGGCACGCAGTTACCGAGCCTGGCCCATGGGCTGAACCTGCACAAGCAGCTATCAGAGCAGGGGTGTTAAGAAAGAAACTGGTTCATGTGTTAGGCACCTACAAACAGCCTCAGCAGCGAGGCCATGGGCTGGATGGGTCAGAGGGAATAACCTCTCCTCTCCCCTTGCTGCCGTGATGGCAATACAGCGGGTGAGCAGGGGAGGGAATTCGCCCTGCACCTGGCTGAGGATGGATTAACAGGATTTACAGCCCCGGGATTGCCAAGCCAGGACCCTTCTCCTGACCAAAGCGCCCACGGAGAGCGAGAAAGGCAAAAGCTAAAGTGGTGTTTGCTGCATCCCTGCCAAACAACCGGAGAAGGGCAGGCACATTTTTCACTTGGCTTCCAAACCAGAACTCTGGCTCGGTTCAGGCAGCACAATGGGGCTAAAGAGAAACCCGAGCAGCAGCGTTTGAAGAGGAACCTGTCAAAATAGCAGCCGTGTCTCAAAAGCCAGACACTGTTGACTTTCCATTCCATGCAAGAAAAATACAAGGGAGAGGGGTGGGTTCATTTTACACTGATTTTATTAGAAATCTCCTCCTCAAATGATCATTTGTCAGTGGGGGAAATAAACCCCTCCACGCTTGGAGCTTTAGGTGGGAGCCGTTCCAAAACCACTTTTGTGCCAAAACCATCTTTGGAATAAGCCCAACAGATTTCTGTCGATGAGGGCTGTAACAGCAGTTAGAAAGGGGCCTCATCCAGGCAAAATCATGGAGCCTTCTTCCTACCTGCAAGAACCCCCGGGTACCCAGAGCAGCATCTTTCCCACAGTGGTTTTCACTGGTGAATTGGAGTTTTCAGCACCATTCCCCTGGTTTGTAGGC
>JAVHNF010011707.1:5710-17474 GCA_034783455.1 Micropsitta finschii | reverse complement strand
GGTAGGCCCATTTTGTCATATGGTCTATAAGATGGCGACGGCCGTTCTCTCTGCTCAACGGTACCCAAATGTTGTCTGTCTTGTTCTACTTCTGACACATATTGTTTATGCAAACATTTAACTTTTAGAAGTCTTTTAGGAAATACAGTTGTTTTTCAGTGACATTGTGGGCAACTTCTTTCTTCTACCCGTGAAAGAGCTTTATAGAGAATAAGTTCAGATCATTCAGTTTCATGGAGGTTTTGTACAAACAGGCTATAATACAAGCATGAGATTTCAAAATTAAAATCAATGGAAAATGGAAAAAGAAATGCATATATAACTAAAGCAAGCAAAAATCATGCAAGGAAATGCACATCTTTTATTATTCATGCCCCTACTTGTTCCATTATCTTGAAGTGTGACATCAAAGGGATACAGGTCCCAAATATGACAAGCCAATGTAATCACATGGTTCTTATGAAAACAGTCATGCAAATAAAGCAGCAAAGTTATCATGCCTACAAAAAAAACTATTTAAAAGTCTGCTTTTAAAAACAATGATTCTCTTCATCTATCTTTTACAAAGTAATATTTAAAATGCATGAATCAAAACAAGTCATGGACAGACAGCAGCATATACAAAACTGATACCACAAATGAACAGCCACAGCCCCTACTACGTGTTGCAAACCAAATTAAAACACTACTCTTATATGAAGCAGCGTGTTCAAAGTTAAGATTTTTGTTTTTAAAAGACTGAATGGGCAGGTTTATAATAAATTCCTAGTACAGAAGCTTGTTTTTAGTTTAGGTAGGGGCTGCCAGTTGTAAAGATGGAAGTCAATAGATGCATGAGTAGATAAGTTTTTATTATTACTGTCTTTAATACTATAGTTTTATAGGAAGAAGATGTAAAGTAAAAAAAAAATAAAATAATATTTCTATCTCTTTTTGGTTATTACAGATTCTATCTGGAAAAACAGAACTTGAAGTTACTAGCACTCCACAATGTTATGGAGTCTGCACAAATCATTAAGTCTGAATGTCACCTTGCTAGCTTCCTGTTGTGCTGAGGAATAATGATCAGGTGCTTCCTATCACCACATCATTTGCTATTCAAATACCTTGATGCATTTTTCTGCAGTGTAGAAATCGCAGTAATGAGGAGACACCTGGAGCTGACTCCCATTTACTCGTACAGACAGTAATAAGAAAAAAAAATTAAAATAATCTCAATGCCCCTAAAGACATCTAGTGCAGGTCTCATTCTTCCTCGCTGGATGTACCCATTCAGCTCTAAATGTTAACTACCATGCCTCCCATGACACAACTACTCTAAGCTTCCTACCAGAACTGTAACCAAGTCTTTTCTGATACACATTGATCAGTGCTGCTTGTCAGCATCTTTGATGGATATACCCTTGGAGAGAAATGCAAACATACGGCAAAGGCAGAACTGGGGATTGGAATCGCCTGCAACTCAGCACTGCTTGGTTATGAACTGCTGAACATTAGACCATTGAAAAACCTGCCCTGACACACTGACTCATAGCAGAGTGCACCCAGGGATGCCACTCTGCATTCTTTTAAAAATAAACAAACTTCACATATACTTAATTATCAATTAGAAGGTGCAAAAAAATTATTACATCCTGTGGGCTAAGTTTTTCAGATATTACTATCTTCTGAGAAAACAATCAATGTTAATTTTACTGCTTATAGATAAGAAAATATTTTATTGCATGTAAATACAAAAAACAAAGATGCTGATTAATATTTATGTTTACTTATGAAAATTCATAGTTTACATGAAGCATACATAAAATTAGCATGCATTTGTCAACTTGTTATCTTACCCTAAAATTAATCTGTTCTGCATTCTTCAACACAGGGGCAGTTTCAAGCTTCAGGACTTGGTGTACAGTAACCTCTTAGAAATTCCAGCGCCTGAAAGAAAGAGTGTCCTGTGATAAACTGCTTTCTTTAATTTCTTGTGACAGCCCCTGTTAATGTAGAGTTTGTCTCACCTTCAAGTCAAATGTTTGTTAGCATATCAAATAGTATTTTGCTGTTTGCATTTTAGCATTTCAGGGATTTATACAATCCAAGCTTTTAAAAATAAGACTTAGATTCATGTTTCCATTGTAAAATTGCTTAACAGACTGAAGAAAATATTTATTCTTGAATAATTATTCTACCTACAAACTTGCCATGCATTCTTCTTTGCAAAGAATTATTCAGAGAAGCCAGGTATACAAACTGCCAGAATAAATGTCATATATTTCTTTAGGAACAACAAGTTGAACAGCAAACACATTTCACTCTTCTGAAAGCTAAGGGGAAATAAAGTAAATATGAAGCCTATAAAACTAATGGAGGATATATGTTTCTGGACCCTATGATGGGATTTTAAAATTATGCACATTATTTAAAATACTAGTTACTGCATACAGTAACACAAACATTTGCATTTTTCTTTCCATAGCACACACAGTGTGTGACCAATCCCATAAATAATGTCACACTGCTGGTGATTTCTCATCCAAGAAAGCCTCCCCTATGCGAACCTTAGTGAGAAAGATAGACTTTAAAATTGATGGCACACTGTGAAAACGTTAGTTTGTATGTCATACACAGTGTTATGCCAGTTGTGAACCCATTTTATTTTTGTGTGATTTTGGCAGTTGAGAAATGTTTTGGCTCAACAACACTAAAGACACAACATTTATCTACATCATGGGGAGGCAGAGCACAAACTTTTACATTCTGCCCTCCTACACGTCTGCCTCATGCCACCTTCAATTAAATGAATCTCAGCTGTAGAACAGCCCTCTGTGATTTGGAAAAATATAACCTCGTCTCCAAGCTCTGATGCTAAAAAGGGCAAAAAAGGTTTAAATACTATTCTCATGTTGAAAGTAACCATTCACAGAGGCTTGTGGATTGAAGGAAATCCTTCTAATGGCAGCAAAGGACCTTTCTTCTGAAGGAGATAATGGTGAGACTTCAGGTGAAACCAACTTTATAACATGACCAAGAGTACATTCAGTTTGAGGGCTATAAGGATGCTGATTTTCAGAGACTTTTAATACCCACTATTTCTGAGTCCTCAACATGTTTTAAAACCTTTGCTCACTTAAAAAAAAAAAAAAAACCAAACAAACAAAAACAAGCAAACAAACAAAACAGTTTCATAATTGTTTCCACAAAAGAAAAATTAAAAAAGTTAATAATTTTTAAAGCTAATTATTGTAAATTATATTTATTTTAATAATATATATGTGCATATATATGTATACATAAAAGATTTTTCATTCAAGCAACTAACTTTTTAAACTTGCATCTATCTTATCTTTAATGAAGGCTTACAGCTGGTTTTTTTCTCCATTAAATTGTTGGAATCTATGTTCTTTTAAGAATCTGTTAAGGGTTCTTTTAAGAACCCTTCACATTTTCTGAGTTCTTTACAGCTTAATTTACATGAAGTTTTTCTGTTTGTTTTCAGCTTCCGTGCCTTCAGGGTTGTCCAAATAGCTCTTATTCCATACATATCAATTTTATGACAAATTAAGACAGAGGCATAGAAAGCTATAATCTAGCCTGCGTCTGGTCTCTTTTGCCAGTACATCTTACTTCCATATCTAGTGTACATACCCCAGCTGCTTTTATGCTCATTATTAGAGTTAGAACTAGCCATACAATGTTTTTCCCTACACACCTCTTTCCATGCAAAAAAAGTCCAGTCACATATACCTAGTGACAGATATGATGTGTTCTAACCAGTTGTCCTGGGTTCAGCATTAGACAGTCAACAGGTTCATCACTGCGGTAGCATCGTACCTCCAAGTACAGAAATGTACTTTTCTACAGCAAGGAGACCCATCTGTTGTGTTAACATCTTTAAAGAGATGATACATCTTTTAAACCCCCTAAAGCATTGCTGACAGTGCTCAAGCTATATGTGTTGTAATCACTTGAAATCTTAAAACCCAAGCTCCTACAGCCTTTGTATTTGTAGGAGGCTCTGCTGACCTTTCTCTATTTTCTTTAGAAGAATAAACCAGCTCCCCTGGATTCAAAAACAAAGAGGTAGAAAATGAGGTCTGGAGGCTTTAAACCCAAAAGACAAATAAAAAGAAATCATAGTTCATTAGCTTTTAAAGTAAAAAAGGTGGAGGTTTAGCTTGATTCATTTTTACTTAATATTTCATAGCGTGTGAGCTTAGCAATATCAGAAATTGTGTTATGGAAGTGGATTGCATTTTTGCACAGCCTCATAGGATAATGGTACTGTGCAACCTGAGAATTATTACAGGAGGATGTTTTTTCAATTAGCAATGTTAAGTGTTACTAAGTGATGTTATAAATACAAATCATCTGGTTTTACTCCTCTTACAACGCTCACTTGGCATTAGATTCTACTTCGAGAGAAACTCTCCATGACCCTATACGAAGTCACTAAATAAATAATGCAGACACCAAAGGAACTGCCAGAAATTGAGGAGAGAGACCTTCTCTTTATGACTTGTGAATATCTGCATTCTTAACAAACTTTTAAGAAACAAATTGCATATTAGAACATGTGATATAAAACAAATAGGAAATAAAAAGTACATTTCCTGTCTGACCCTGTCTTAAGAAAATTCTCAAAATGAGCCTGAAGAACACCTGGAAGTTTCTATAGAAACAAATATTCTTGTAGTTTACTGGGTGGTTGCCCCCTCATTGGCTTTTTGGTCTGAAATAAGCATCTGCCTTTACCCGTTCTAGATCTATAGTCACAAGATGCCTCCACATGGCAGCTTCTCCCATCCTGACCCATCTGTTGTCCCCCAAAGCTTCTTTTCTCCCCTCCAAGTGCTCCTACAGTCCAGGTGACTAGGTTAGAGACTTTATTTAACTTTTGGAGAGTTTACAGTAAGTTAAATGAATCACAAACTATTATAAACTTATCCTAAACAGCACTTCTAAAAGGGCTGCCTTAGGTCTTTTCCTTCTTATCTGACCATTTTTACCTCTTAATTTGGAGTGTTCAAACCCCATCTGAAGCTCAATTGGAGATGCCCTTCTGGTGCCTTTATCAGCTCACAATCTGAACACCCACCACCACCTTGCTTAGGGGCAAGTCTCACCAACAGGCAGAGCCCGGATGAATGTTCACAGCTTTATTAAAGCCAGTTGAAACAACAGAAGTATCACCTCATGTTTGAGGACTTCACTGACCACTGCTGAGCAGGGCATGCTGCTACTAAGAGCAGCCCTAGTACCTAGTGCTCCACAGGGATATTGCAACAGCTCCAGCTCACATCACTATAAAGACCTCATGAGACCATGTTCAACCATGCTTACCACGGTCATCTGACCTTTACTCCTTAGCAGCTTCTCTGCATGGGTCAGACTCTTACCCTTTGTGAATGGGCTTTATGTTAACACTTACTGAGTGCACTCTGAAATATTAAAATGTAATCATGGGTTGCCAGACCAGGACGAGGGCTGAGTTTTTCTCCTTCTCCCTTAAAAAGCATTGAAGTCCCAGAAGAGGCTGTAAAAATATGTGCCACTTCACAACTCAGACAGCCAACATAAGCATTTCCTAAATCGCTTGCCTATCAAAATCATATTTGGAATTGTGCTCCGTAAGTATGTGCAAAATTTACATTACCAAAGATGCAGTATGACATCGAGAAAGAGTTACTACAACTGCTCTCAAACACTGTAGTGTGGAAAAGGGGCCTCCAAGGATTATTTTTATCGCCTTTAGGATCCCGTCCTGAAGTTCCTAGGCGCAACAGCAGAAAACCTACAATTAAATATTTAAATCGCCGTAACAGGAGTTTTTAAGGCAAAAGAACTTCAAGATTGCTCTTTAGAAATGGAGTGCTTCCTCGTAGCATTACACATGAAATACTTTAAAAATAAAAGGGTAATCTAATTTTTATATTGCCCTGGATGTAATAAGCTCCTGGTGAGAATAGTCCTATTGCAGTAAAATATGAAAGTGCAATGCGCTTTTTGATTACATCAGGGGTTTCTATTTGCCACTTTAATCCTTAGAATTCAGCTGTTCCCTGTTCAGTCCTTTTACATCATCCTTAGCTAATCTGTCAAACATTTCAGACAGCCAAACCAATTTCCAGATTGTTCGGGACTTTGCCACGAGCACCGTGTGCTGTTAATAAGATTTTCATTTGGAGTGATGCCATGTCGTCCATGTTTTCTATCGCATATAAATACTGAGATTTAATGGCTTCAGGTTTTGTTTAATGTTAACATCAACAATAAAAAAAGGGAGGTTCTCAAACGCCAAGCCCCATAGTGAAATGCACTAGTGACAGCTATTTGCAAGGTTAATGTTGTGGAAAACAACATCCATCTTTGAAACAGTTTCATTAGCCCCATACAGCTGACCTCTCCACATAATGTTGTCAAATGTGACGTGCATCAGATTATTGGGAATATGGAGATCAATAAATATGCAACACCAGCGCTCAGAACGCTCCTGGCATCATAGCCATACAAACGCCATCTAACATCCCAAAGAGTAGCTGTCATCTGTCAAATCTACTAGCAAATAGACAGGCTTAAGGGGAAAGCTATCGGTAATAGTAAAGTACAGAGGTAAAGATGAATTAGGGAGTACAAAGTCAAGGTTCTGATACATTAGGGTTCCAAACGGAAAACTCTGGATAAACACTTTAAAGCAAGACTTGCCTTATTTGTTGTGTTAAATGCGAGCCCCCTCCATGAGACAGCAAATGCTGCATCTGCATTTTCACATACCCACTCCTTGCCCTCTGGGTATCAGCCCACTTGGTGGGGCCCATCCCAACACTCCGGGTGCCTCACCAGCCCCAGGTCCTGGAGCATGCAGGTAGCTCTGGTCCCCATTCCAGCACCCCAGGTCTGCGAAGGCAGCCAAAGGATAAGCTCCCGAGGAGAGGTTATGTCTGGATGTAGCAGCTTCCACAGAGGTCAGTGTGTCATGATAATAGAAAAGTAAATAACAGAAAATTCATTTTTCTTTTTAATTTATGAAATTAATTCTACTGACATAGCATTCTTCTGATTTATTCTGGTCTTAAACCAGGGCACGGCACAGCAGCACACAGAGAAATCAACATGTATCGTATCACCAGTGCACTTTGGCTTTAGGTCCGAAGAGCTCAAGGTGCAGAGCACTAGCAAGTAACAGAATTAAAGAGAAGGTCTGGGAGCTGGTTTCAAAAGGGAGGAAGAGCAGGCAGCACCTTGCATGATGGAGTTATTTCAACACAAAAGGAAAACAAAGCTACAAAGGCCTCTCTTGTCTGGTCTTTGACTGTAAACATTTAGTGACTGAAAATAGCTGATTTTTTCCCTTCTTTTCTGTATGTATGACACTGTTCCTATCACCATTTCCTAAATAACTGGGGGGTAATCCTCAGCTCACAGCTCTGGAGGCACTGATGTGGCTGCCATAGTGATGGAATTCCGCAATAAATGAGCAATACGAATCACTCACTGAGAGGGAGCTAAAAACTCCCTCAAAACTCACAATACTTCATGCAGAGAATGACACACCTGTAAACAGCACCTTCCCCTGAGATATATGTGTATATTAAAGAGGTACATAGGGAGCATGTTGTCCGATTAAAGACCTAACAGATTGGGTGGGTTTTTTTCCTCATGTGTTTTTAAAAACACCCCTCGTTTCTCCTTGTGAAAAAGGAGAACAAACAGAAAGCAGAAAGGTATTTTTGAAGTATACAGTTATAAGGTGCTTGGCTGATAATTTGCAACCTTGGTACACAACAAACCTTTTAGCAAGGCTATTTATTTCTCAGGGAGAATGCTACAGTACTTACGATAAAGGCCTCTGTTGGACCTCTTCATCAATAGCAAACCTTTAAGCACAGCACATTTCATAAATAGGAGTTCCACTAACACAGACTTCAAAAGGATAGAACCTGATAATTCAAAAATAGAGCTATATTAAGTGTTCCAACAGTCCATCCATAAAAGCAGCCTCCAAACGCCTCCTCTGTGCAGCATGACAGTCTATTAGAATAATAGCAGGGGAAAGCATAATTACGAGTAATCATTGGTTGGAAAGGAGCTAGTTGTTTTTGTAGAGTAAAATGCCTTACTGAACCCAGCAGAAATGCAACACTGGTTCTAGCAGTGAGGGCAGGTAGCCGCAGAAAATAATCAGAGCACGGATCTGGAATGATCTGGGTTTATTTTTTAAACCCTCCATATTACTTAATATTTTCTCAGTGAATTGCACTTAATTTGCTGCCATAGTTAAGTCTGGTTATCGTATTATTGCTCTTGGTTGGGCAGTGACATCCCTCTGCTGGAATATCAGCTTGCTTTTGGAAGATACGTGACTTAATTACTTCTTTCTCATCAATGTGAAGATGATCCTGCTCATTGCAGGGAGCTAGGTCCAGATGACCTTTAAAGGTCCATTCAAACCCAAACCAAACTCTATGACTCTGATTTTAAGACAAAACTCCTCCAGTAGCTGTGTTTTTGAAGACATGAAGGGCTGTCCCTGCAGACTATAAAAGTGGTTCAGTTACTTGTATGAGAGAGTTCAGAAGGGATTCACAGGTCTTCCTCCTTTCCACATCAATGCCGTACTTGGACCTGTGTCTCCAAGAGCAAAAAAGAGCCAGTAAGTAAAAGCAGCTTCTGGTTGCATGTAGCTGAGCTCCATAAAACCTACTTCCAAGAGCTCCATCTTGCTTCTGTTTACTAAATGCTCTACCTTCACTCCTCACTCTTTTATACTCCCCAGCCACAGATATGTCCCAGCCATCATGTGCCACCAGTTAATAAACCTGGAGATTTGCTGTTGACTTCAGTAAGACTGTGAGGTTCATCCCTATAAATCACTATCTGGGATTATTTATGGTTATTCTTGTTAGAGTCGTATATGTTGCAACCTCTGCGTATCACAGCCAACTTGCTTACTCCAAAGCATTAGGAGATCCAGGCTATGAAACTGAACACTTCATTTGGCATGACATAACATTCCTCAGCTTCCTTGTCATTTTCAAAATGAGAGCTTTCCTCACCACAAATGAGGCCAAGGCTATACTCGTGCCACTTAAGCAACCATAATTATACCACCAAGTGCCCATCACTTTATCTAGTTTGCTATTCCAGGTAGAGGACCAGCAGCTCTTTCATATTCATCATGTGGAAAGCACCTCTGTAGACCAGCCTATATTTCCTTGCTCTTATGATAATGCTTTTAAGGTAAAAACACCTCTTTGTGAGAACAGTCCCATTATAAAGTTATCTGCTTAGTCACAGCCAGCACTCACTGAAAAGTTTCAATGTTCATTACATTAGCTAGTCTTAAAAATGGAATGCCAACCAATTTCAATCAATATGTAGTAATAAATAAATATTAAGGAACTATACCGCTAATGTACAGGTAGCCTAATTAAAGGAACAGCATTTGCTGCACTTACATACCTTAATTTTCCCTACAAAATCCGTATTGAACCTCTACTTCTTAAAAAAATTGCATTTGCAATTAGAAACACTGAAGTTACATTATCGATTTTCTGCTAAAAACCTTTTTAGTAAACAAGCACAAACTACATTCATTAAATGTAAGTGCTTGGAGCTATGGTGTGAAATTCAATTCAGCCATTATCATGAATTACACTGATTATTGCTGTAATTATTTTCTCTTGGATACAACTGCATTTCTGTTCCTTGCTAGTTGTGTTGGACATATAACCATGTTCATTTTATAGCTAATAATACTCAACTGTAGTTTCAGCAATTACTATCACTTATACAAATCATTAAGTTAAGCTATGGGTACCTAGTAAAATTTAAAAACAGAAAAGTAAAGCATCCTTTTTTTCCCCCCTCTGAAATAACTAATGGCATTGGCAACAGAGGAAAATTACCCATGTTAAATGATTTACATTAGAAAAAGTGATCACCTGTGATACACTTCCCACTGATATTTTGGTCGCAGCGAACTCGTAACTATCCATTTAAAACCTGCCAGGTAAACTATACTCTTGCCTCTACCACCCAGGCTAATAGAATAATCTCATTTTTAAAGTTTAACAGTTAAAGAGAACAAACTTTCTTCAAGGGCCATTTATGCACTGTCAAGCCACAGCCGAAATTAAATAACCCAATCATTTGATCCATTAAAACAATTTATTTTACAGATCATTTCAAGCATGGTAACAAATGATGTTTTACAGTTAGAGAACCTTCCCAAACCCGGTGACCACAATCAAGAGGCTGTATTGCCAGCAGTGGTTGTCGCTCTTCAGCCCAAAGAACACTCAGCGTTTTTTAGGACAAATCCATGTGTTTACTCCAAGCATTGCTTTAATAGAAAGTCCAGTACCAGCCACTATAATAAAAGTGATGTTCTTGAAAAGCAATTATTTCTAGAGCAGATACTGCAATGAAGGTGATGTTCTTGAAAAGCAGCTGTTACTGGAATAGGGGGTGGAAGCAGCCAGTGAACAACACACTGCAAACCAGTAAGGAAAGAGAAGTTGTTTGGTTCATGGTATCACAGCAAAATGTTATTTGACAGAAAGTCTCCTGGAATATCAGATGCTGCTGCAGACAGAACCAAGGTCTGCACATACCCATGCTTCCATCGCCTGCTCTCGGTCTGCACATACTCATGCTTCCACCACCCTGTCCAACAGTGAACCATTTGTTATCATTTCCATGATATTTGTATATAGCAGTATGGATCTATATCACATCAGACAATGTTTACCAGGTAATTCACAAGCTACTTGCAGATAGGAAAGGTTCGATACTTGTATAGAGAATAAACTCCCAAGAAGTTGCTGAGCAGAGTGTGTGCCCTGCAACATGAAGGAGCTGGATGTCATCCTATTGGATTGGCATAAAAGTTGCAGTCTAAAGAGTCTGAGGAATAAGTTGCTCCAAATAAAACTTGGACTAATAAGTACAAAGACATGCGAAATAAAAAATCACTGTCTTCTCATATTGGATGTAAAATCCAAGTTGAGCATTCACTGTTCCTCAAGCCAAACCCAGAAAAACAAGGCTCTGGGGGCTTCCAGAGCTGGGCTCATCCAGTCCATCATCTACTTCTGAGCAAATCTCTGCCCAAATGCTCATGTCCCCCAGGCTGAGAGACTCTGCATGTTCATTCCATTTGGCACAATCAGAAGCTTCAACCTGGAGATACTTTTGGCAAAGGAGGTGTTTATATATGCAACATGTTGGCCATGTCATTGTCATTCAGAAGATTTTTTGTTCATCCCATGTTTCCCCTATGTTTCTCGTAGGAAATCGTGTTCACAACTGACTTTGCACATCTCATTTTAAATGAAAACATGACAGCAAAGATCATTTGAATGTGACCTGGAACAAAAAAGTCTTACTACAGACAAGCTCGTCATATTAGCAAGTTTCTGTAGCTTTACTGGATCTATTCTGGTATATGCATTAACAGAATCATTCTTACCTAAGTTATATTTGCAATCCTTTTCCTTCTCAATGGCACAGGATAAGTCAAAGACATTACAAAACAAAACCTGATGTTTCTCTTGCTTGCAGCCATCACCGTAGCTCACAGTATAAGGCATTCTAACTCCATGGGAGAACCATCACTCATTTACCAAAGACTTTATTACCTTTTTGCTCATGGCCACCTTTCAAAAGCAATGCACATGGCCATGAAAATTCTATAGCAAGAGTGGTTTATCTCTGATAACCCCCAAAACTGACTAAGGGCTCCACCTCTCTGGCTGTTTTCCAAGGTACTTTC
>JAVHNF010011703.1:0-11557 GCA_034783455.1 Micropsitta finschii | reverse complement strand
AGTTTCTGTTCATTTGTTGTTTTAGGTGGGAAAGCAAATAGTGACATGAAAGTCTGTTGCTGGGCCTGAAACCTCCCATGCTGGTGGCAACTTCCCCTGCTCGTGCCCAGCCAGAGCTGATCCTTTCATCACTGCTGCAGCAGGACAGCCACATCCCTCCCAGGCATCCAGGTCCTTGGCGTGCACCCCAACACTCCATGCCTGAAAATGCTCACTGCCAAGCAGCAGCCAAAGAGGTGATGCCAGACCCCAGAAGCTGTTGGGGAAAGCTGCTGGGCAGGAGTTCATTTGAATTATTTTTTAACCTTAATCACTACTCTTGACAAACTTTTATTAATTAACATCCTCGGGTTTATGTAACTTCCTTCTTAAAGGTTTAATAGTACTGTGGTAAAACTTTTACTGTTAAAACCAATGCAGAAACCATCATGTACATCCCTTGAGTGCTGCACACACTTCTCCTTAGCCTCAAAGAGCAGCCAGCCAGGCTGAAACAGCATGTGGGTATGGGGAGAGCCTGCACGGATGGACCAGGACCGGCCACTGCAGCTGGGTGTCACATAGCCCACACGGCCCCTGAGTGGCATAGGAAGGGGAACAGCAAGTTCCCCTCATCCATGAAGCAGCCAAGGAGAAGCTTCCTGGAAGGTATGCCCAGCTGCACAGGCACAACTTATCCAGTCCATGCATGATGGCAGCACACAGGTTCACATCACCTCAACACTCACACTTTTCCTCACACGGTACCACTGCCCCAGACTCCATGTCCCTGTGCCAGACACAAGCAGCACCAGCATTACAGCTCTGAGGGCGACTGCCCTTACTACAGGCTGCTATGTCGGAAGCAGGGAGAGCTGCCGTGCGCCCCAACACCTGCTGAAACAGGCTCCCTTGTTCCTCAGTGCAGGATAGACCATAGGTCCCCTTGTTTGATGGTGATGCTGAAAAGCCTTTGCACATCTTGCCCTCCTGCCATCTGCTTGAAGCTTTCAATAAAATCCCTTGATTTTAACCCCATGCTAGGGGTGCCCCACAAGCATGCTGGTGTCCAGCTCACCCGTAGGGTTTCCAGCTATGTGCACTGCTCCAGGTGCAGCTTGCAAGGAGCAGCACAGGATGCATTTGGCAGCCAGCCCCAGCACCCTTGTAGCAGGAACAGGAAAGGGGATAAGAGGATCCCCAGGAGCACTGCTTGAGGCACACAGAAACTGGCTGGCCAGACTCAGGCAGAGTGGGGAAAGCAGGAAACGGCAGCAGCCACAGCCACCTCGGTGAGGGCCACCAGGCCCCTCCACACCCCAGAATGATCCTTGCCCCCAGGCCAAATGAATGAGCCCTGGTGGGGTATTTCTTGGGTGGGAAGGCCCACAGGCAGCCTGCACCCCCTACCCTAACCTTCCATCAGCCCAACAAGGGAGAAGGAAAGCCACAGGACAGCAAGCAGTGAGGGATGGTGAATGAGAGGTACTATCTCCGTGTTACAGTGTGGTAGAGAAGGGCATTTCCCCCAGGGGTCTCCCAGTACTCACCTGAGCTCCAGCACATGGGTAGCCCCCAGCCTAGGAAGCAGCGTGGTCCTGACCTACTGGTTGCCCATCTCCAATAAGGGCAGCCTCTTGGATGCTGCAGGAGTTGCTGCTGGGGACAATCCCTGGGCCGTGGAGGGACTGCCCTCCTCCAGCCTGGGACAAAGCCCATGGGAAGAGCCCTGCCTGCAGGCAGCTGCTGGGAAGCACACAGGAGCACTCACATTTCCCAGCAACTGCATCCTCCCACCAGGTTTTATTGAGCAGGGCAAGGCTGGGATTGTGGCTGCAAGTATGTGAGGGGCCCTGGCAACCCCCAATTCCCACTCCCTCCCCTCCAAGAGGGTTTTCCAGGCACCCTCCTGGGATGCTCCATGCCAAGGCTCAGACGGACACAGCCCTGCAGCCTTGCCTGCCCCAGGTTTCCTTCCTCCCCAGCTGCAGGGCACTGGCAGGACAGAGCAGTTCTGCAGCTGCAGCCCTCCAAGCCTCCTCCACCCATCCCCATGATGCTGTCGTCCCCAGCCAGCTCCGGCAGCACATCCACCAGCTCCACTCCTCGTTGCCCGCAGGATGCCCTCAAACACCAAGATGCTGCTTGAGCTCCTCATCTTCAGCCCCAGGCCTGGTCACAGGTCCTTTTGTCCTGCTGCTGATGGTGCAGATGGGGTGAGTGAGTCCTCAGTTGCAGACTGCATTCCAGCCAGGGCCAGTCAAGAGTACAGTCAGCTTTTCCTTGCTGGAGTCCTGCTCCCCACTGCTGCATGGCAGGAAACAGCTCCACAAGTACCGCATGCCAGAGGAAGACACTGCTGGCTCAAACCCAAGCAACAGGAGCAAGGCCAGGGGCAGAGCAGAGGCTACCTGCGTGGTGTGCCACATCTGCAAAGAGAGCATGGCATGGGTGAGCACTGCTGGGACTGAGGGACACCAGGACCTCCAGGCTCACCCACTGTGCCCCAGGTTCCCCCTTCTCTGTGCTGAGCACCTCCTGCACTGAACCAAAGCAGTAGGGACCACAGACAGCTCCTTAACAGGGAAGAGCAAGGAGAATGGGGCTGTAGGTGCTGGCTGAGCCCTGAGCAGCAGGCTTCAGACAAAACAGGGAAATACAACATGGAAGTGCCAGGCATAGGCACCATACCCCAAAAATGTATGCAGTGAGAGTCCAGCCTGCATTGTTACAGCAAGTGGTTTGAAGAGTCAGCTAAATGTAAGGAGGGAAAGGGTAGAGTAACCCATGCAATGACGAGCCAAGGACAGCAGAAAGGACACAGCTGACAGCAGGATGAGGCTAAAACTGGAAATACATGGATCCAGGAAATCCAGTGTGGTCTGTGATAGTGATAGAGCCACACGCCAACAAGTAACTCTGTCCATCCATCCCCATCATGGATGGGACTGGCCAGCTTTCAGCAGCTGAGCCTGGAAGCTACTGAGCCTTCAGTAAGAGGCCCATTTCCCTACAGGCACTCACTGTCCCTGCTGTCCTGCTTTCTCCTGTGCCTGCTCTGCACAAACTCTTCACCACTTACAGTGTCAGTAAAGACCTAAAGGCTTAATGAAGCCGTTCATCCCAAAGAAATGAACCCACAAGACACCACCCATACCTGCCCGTGCTCACTTACAGTTCACGGCCTTTACGTCTCGTCCTCTCTTGTCTTCTCTTACCTCGGCCCTTAGGCCTTCTCCTTTGAAAGGAAAGGACCATAAGAAAGGCTGATGTGTGGGAGATGAGGCACAAAACCCCAGCCCATAACACTGCCCCTGACATCACTTACTTTCCCAGCCTCATCAGGTCCTGCCGGGGCCTGTGGGATAGGAAAAGGACAGTGAAGCAGTTACTTGGGCAATGCCGGCTGTTGGGCTGCTGCCCCAGTGTGCAGCACAATCTACCTGTTATCACTCATGCTTAAACCAGACCAAATACAACTCCCTTTCACATTATCATCCCCTCAGACAGGAACTGACTGCAGTAGACAGAGAGAAGACAAAGACAGCAGAGGGGCAGGGTTTGGCAGCTCCCCTGGGGAAGTGACATTCTGCCCATGAGGTTGGGAAGCACAGGTTCAGTTTCAGCTGCTCCCAGTGACAGCTTTCATAGCTCAGCTGGTTAAACAACATGCAGTGTCCTGAGTAACATGTGGGATTTGCTGCACAGCTTCAGTAGTGGTTCTCAGACAACAGCCACAACATACTTGGCTTAAGCATTTGATATAGGTGCCAAGGCCAGGACATCCACTGCACCCACACTGCATCTCAAAGGGTAGCACTGTAAAGGCATGGAAGGCAGCTTAGGAAGAAGCCAAAAGGTGCTGCAGAAGCAAGAAGTTTACAGAGATTCAAAGGCAGCCCGCACGAGTGCTTGTAGGAGATCCCCTGGGAGTTACCCTAGGTAGGAAAACCACAACAGGCTCAGGAAATTCCCTGCATGGAAAATAGCTGGAAGCAGAGCAAGAGGGGGGGAAGTAACACATGTGCTTCTTCCTACTCTCCCTTCTGCATCCACCAGGAGATGCTTCAGAGACAGAGTAGAGCAGGACAAGCCTTGGGTCTACTCCAGCACAGCCGCTTTTACAGCTGCAGGGGAATACCAGCCCCGGGATCCTCAGGCTCTTCTTCCAGGCAAGGATCTAACGGCTGCCCAGCAGGGCACTCAATCCCCAGTTTTTGCAATACTGGATCACCCTGGTGTCATGGTGGAGCGCAAGTGCCAGGACACCCCCCCCCCCCCCATGCAGGTGGGGTTGAAGCATACCTGTGGCAGGGATCATCTGTGAGCAGCCCTGGAGCTGCTCCTGTCTCCCAAAGCACTACAGACCCCAGGCAGGGGCCCCATCCTGCCCAAGCTTTCACCGCTTCTGGGAGCAGTGAGCTCCCCAATGGTTTAACTGTACGCCTGGGGTCTGTGGCAGGTTGCTGCTGCACATCCATTCCAGGCTGGAACTGCACATTTCAAGCTTCCATTTGTTGGTTTGGATGTAAGCCCCTGCTCCACCTCCCTGGATGGATGGGGCAGCCTCCTTTAAAGGGAGGCCCAAGGCCCAGCTCTTCAGCTTTCTCTTTGGGCCACAGTCATGCTCACATATGGAAAGCCATGGAGGTCTCTGCTGAGCCACCATCAGGCGCCTGCCTCAGAGCCACCAGCCTTGCTGTTACCCACGGGCCAGAGGATTACATGCCAAGCACACCAAGGCAGCCACGGGGTTGGAAGGCACAGACACTGCTGCTCACAGAGCCGAGGTGCACCGGCAGCTCCAGCCCTGCAGGGAGGCCAGTGCAGAAGCAAAATGCAGCCTGCACCAGAGCAAGGGCCATAAGAACTGGGAAACAGAGGTAGCAGAGAGGAGGGGGTTCCAGCAGAGCCAGGGTGCCCCCCTCATAGCTCCCACATGGTGAGCTGCAGGGTTGCTCTTGCTGGAGGGGAACAGGGGTGCAAAACCAGCCAGGGGGGGCCCTACCTGCACTCGCACTGCTTGTGCTCGGTGAACGCCATCTCCACGTAGGGAGCCTCCCCATTCGGCTTTATCTTCAGGAGCTGAAAGAGGAGCAAAGGTTACTTCCCAGCCAGCGGCAGGAGGGGGCTGGAAGGGCTCCCACGGCGCTGCCTCCCCACCGCAGCCTCTCGGGCAGACGCATGTCTAACCTGTTCCCCGGCACCTCCGGCAGCAGAGGCTCCACCTCTACATGCAGGCAGCACCGGTCAGGCCCAGCCGCCCCGGCAGCTTGGGAGGCTCTGCTGGTGTCGCCCCGTGTCTTCAGGGCTGTAATTTAAGCCTTATGTTTTTGGGATTTCCCAGCCTTAGAGATTTCTGTGTCCCGGCCTTTGTGGAGAGCTTTCACACATTTGACCACTTTGCACATCTCCCTTCTCCAATGGGAACACTCATGTTTTCCAGACCATTCCCATTGCTGCTGCTTCCTTCTCCTCCTCCTGCCCCTCCTTCTCACAGCACTGAGACTGGAATCGTTACCACAGTGCCTCCCCAGCCTAGGGCTGAAGAAATTGCCCTGTTACATGTCAGTCCATGGCCCAGCCCAGAGTTTGGGTTGGACATCTAGGGGCTTCACAGCGTACACTCATCATTGCTGTGATCTATGCTAGCCCTTGTGGAAGTACCTGGCCTTGCCATCCCTCACACAGCCATCTCCATGGAGGGAGACCTGTGCATGGGGAGCTGCCTCCTGTTCGTGCCAGGCTCTTCTCCACTTCAGTGGAGACTTTTTGGAGACTCCAACCCTGCCTTCAAACACATTTTCAGCCTCTAAGGGACCAAATTCACTGGTGATTTGTTGCAGGCACTCTCTAGTCCATCATCCATGGGCAGAGCAGAGCTTTTCTCTGCTCCCTGAAGCAGGAGTGGGTTGATCCCTGGCAGCACAATGCAAGGACTGCAGTGTGAGGACAGCGGTTGCCAGGCACGCTGGGAAAAGGTGACTAGCAGCATGTTTGTAGCCCAGTATCTCCCACCCCACTTTACACAGCTCCCACAGTGGGGGCTATAAACGTGGCTGGTGCAGTCCTTCATGCTCACCATGCCCCCAGCACACACTCGCTGTCAGCACCACCACAGGCATCTCCTGACACACAGAGCCTGGCTTCTCCCTGTGACTCAGGGGCAGCATCTGCTTTACCCCACCAGGCAGAGTCATGGGTACCTGGGACACCCAGAGCCCCACTGCAGGATAGGGAAGGTTGGAAAGGTGACCAACAGTCAGCAAGAGGGACCACACTGAGGGCAGGAAGCAAGCCCAGTGCCACCAGGGATGTCACCTGGCCTCAGGGACAAGCCCAAAGAGCAGGCACTGGGACCCTCCTGCTCTGGCATGTGAATAAGCCCTCGCCCCTGCTATCCATGCTGCTACGATGCCTGGAGGATGTGAAGCTGCAAGTTCACCCTCCCAGCTATTGGCCAGGAGGCCACCACATCCCTGGCGCAGCCACAGCACCACAGCAGCAGCGTTTACCTGCATGGTGACCGTGTTTGTTTCCACAGGGACACAGCGGAGACCCTCGTCCCCACAGCAGCCTCCACAGCGCTGCAGGGAGACGCAGGAGGGTCTGAAAATGTACTCCACCTCGTTGGGGAACTCGCTGATGACGTCCACCAGCTGCTCCAGGGGCCGGCAGAAACTACGGTTCCAGATCTCCCGAAAGGTCAGGACTGCAAGAGACCGGGGTGAGGGGCTGTAAGACGGCGCCCAGAGAGGCTGAGCCCAGCCGGCCGCTGCCGGGGCAGGTGCAGCTGCCGCGGTGTGGTCCTGCTTCCACCGCGGGGACCCAGGGATGCAGAGGACCCCCTTGTGCTCCCAGAAAGTCCATCACCGCACTGACGGGGACACAGCCACCGCCATGGGCTCGTTCTTCACCTGTCCGCCAGCTCTGCCTCCTTCTTCTCTGCTCTCCCCCCTCGCCTCCCTGTCCCTCAGAGCGGCAGAGAACCGTCCCTTCGGCTTCCCAGCGGGAAGAGCACAGGGGAGCCGAAGTGGAGCGCAGCCCCGCTCCAGACTTCCCGCCTCTCCGGCCCCCGGGGTGCTTTCTTGGCCAGGAACACTCCTCTACGGCTCCCGCGGCTGTGCCCGGTGCCGAAAGCGGGGAGAACGGGCTGCTCCGAGCCCCGGCAGAACAGCCCGCTGCCGGCCCGGGCACTGCCGCGGGGCTCCACGGGGAATAACAGCCCCAGACGGTACCGAACCCCGCCCCAGCCCTTCGCGCAGACCCCCCCACCGCTGCCGGGGCACCTGCTGCCGTCCGCTGCCAACTCACCGGGCGACTCCGCGCTGGCGGTCCCCCGCGCCTCTGGGGCCTGCAGGGAGGGAAAGGCGGGCGCTGGCGGGGCTGCACGGACGAACCCGCCGCCGCCCCCCAACCCAGCGCCGGGAGCAGCTGCACCGGCGACCACCGCCACCTCGGGCAGCGGCACCGGCAGAGCCGTGCTGCCGCCCCGACCCCACTCCCACACCCCGGCTCTCACCGGGGCGGGAGGCGCCCCCAGCGTGGCGGCCACCAGCAGCCTCAGGAAGGCACCGAGCAGCCGCATCGCCGCTCCGGCAACGACTCCGAGCCGCCGCTACCGCCCCGCCGCCCCCGGCATGCCGCCCCGCCGCCGGGCCACCGGCCCCGCCGTGCCGCCTCCGCCGCCGCCGGGCCATGGGAGCGCGCCTCGCTCCGCCGCTCTATTTCACACCGCTGCCGCCCCGCCCCCGCCCGCCCCGGCCCCGCCGCGGGGCGGGAGCAGGTGCCCTGCCCCGGGGGACGGCCGGTGCCCCCCGACGCAGCGGAGCCACCGCCGCCAGTGCAAGGCACCGGACATTGCCCCATCGGGCTGCCCCGGGGCTTCTATGGATTGGCCTGTGACCGGGGCACCCCGGCGCTCTGTCGGGGCTTCTCCACTCGCTGGGTCCTCCTGACCCTGTTCGCCTCTCCCAGGCTCAGCGTGCGCTGCCCCATGCCGGACAGGCCACCCCGTGCCCACCCGGCAGCCCCATGTGCCTCCAGCCACCCCATTCCCCCCAGGGTGCCCTGTACCTGCCTAGCCAGCTCATCGAAGCCCTGGCAGGGGGTTCCAGCCCCTCAGCCCGAGGGACAGCATCCCTGTCCTTTCTGCCATGGGGTGTCTCTCCCTCTTGGGAGGAAAGGGGGCACAGTGGTTCCCTGGAGCAGATCAGATCCAAATCCTGCTGCCAAGGGTAAATCCAAAGGAACTTTATGGCCATTTCTGTTCTATTTTTAAGTCACATAGGCCAGGGAAGCTGGAGCTATGGGAGGTGGGAAGAGAAGTGCCAGCAGGTCCCAGAGAAATAACGGTATGTGTGTCCCTGCCGGGATTCACGTTTCTGTTCTGGGAGAGCAGGGAGGCTGCTTCAGGACTTCCCTGCCCACCTCTTTGTGAGGTCTGTCCCTGCAGCAGGAGGACGCCAGCGGCTTGTCCCCAGCCCTGTGGGCTCTGTCCCCAGGGAATGCGGGACGGCCAGCTGCCTGTCCCCAGCCCTGCCGAGCCATGCAGGTGGCAGCAGCTCAGGCGTCAGCGGGAGCTGGGCTCTGGATAGAGCTTTCAGGCATGGGTACGGCTGGGTGTGTGAGAAAGCTGCTGGAGCGGGGCCTGGCAAATTAGCAGGGAGATGCAGTGGAGATAAGCGCACAGACACGCCGGCCCCGCCGGGGGTCCGGGAGCGCTGCAGTTCATCACTCAGCACCACAGCACAGCGCTGCCGGGGGCTGCCGGGGAGGCTTTCGGCGCCTGTTCACGCTCTTGCCCCTGGCTGGACAGCGAGGAGCAGGTAACAGCCTCAGCGCGACGGCTGGAACGTACCTGTGCTCTCCCTCTGCCACCCCATGGACCGCCTGGGCCAAGGGACCCCGACCACCACCTCCCCAGGGATGGTTTTGAGATGGGGGACAAACGGAGCATTTCCTTCCACTCGAGAGCCAGGACCAGAGGCTGCCCTGAGCAGCAGCTGCTGCCAACTCGCTGGACAGACAGAATCCTGTTATTGTGAAGACCGTGACCACACGGGGCCTCACGTCTGTCCTTGCTGGAAGGTCCTTCGGGGCCACCTCTCAGACACAAGGCCGGCCCCTGGCGCTGGAGCAAAGGGCTCTCCCCCAGGAGCTGTGTGGCTGGGGAGACCAGCCCTTAATTGCCGAGTGCAATCCTGTTCCTGGTCTGAAGCTATTTCCTCAGAGGCCATGGGCAGAGTTTACATTCCTGGGATGAGCATCCCCTTTTCTAGGCAGCACGCAGCAGAGACAGGAGCAGAGAAATAATACTTGTAAACTGGTAACCTGTGACCAGCAACAGCCTCCTGCAAACGGGAGAAACACCCAGCTGGCCGGGGCCATGCCTGCTTGCTTTCCCCTCCGCCGTGTTCCTTCCCCGGGGGCTGAGCCCACCCTTCCCCAGCTGCAGGATGAGGCTGGAGGTCAGTGCTATAAATGCACCGGCGCGTCCCTCGCTCTGCCTCCCACAGGGCCCTGGGGAGCAGAGCTACGCACTTTGGGAACAAGGGACAGAGGAGGCTCAAGGGACATAAGGCAAATAGAGACATTTCCTTAAAGGGCAGATGCCTCCCCCGTGGGGAGCCCCGTGTGGCAGCTGTGGGCTGAGAGCATCACCTCGAATATGCCACTGCCAGCCTGTGCCACCTTCCTGCAGTGCCGGGAGGGCAGCGGGTGGGGAAGGATGGGTGTCCTGGCTCCGGGCAAGCACTGGCAGTCCTGTGGGGACAGACACCCCCAGCTAGCTAGAAGCTCACCACGGCACAGCCCTGCCAGGGCACGGGCTCACCTCTGTGCCTTCTGCACCTTCTGGAGGAGGGTCCTGGGCTGCCCATGAGCCCTGAAGGAGCCTCACACAGACAGCTGCTCTCCCCCATGAAACCTCATCCTGCTCACCACGGGTGAGCTCCCTCTAAGTCCTCTTTTCCATTAATCTGCCCTATTTGAGCAGCAAAATCCCATCACAGGCATCTTCTCCCCTGCAAAATCCCACGTTTGGCATCTCAGATGAAAAGAGCCCAACAAAACCTCATCCCTGCATTGCTCTTAAGCCAGCTGTATCCAGGACCTTCTGTGCTACACCTAAAGGTTTTGGGGAAAACCCCTGAGATCCTCTGGGCATTATTTCTGTGTTGCTGCTATTTAGGACACCGGAGTCTGATTGGAAACCCAGAGGCTTCTGCTGGGAAAGATGCTGTACCCCTGTGCTCCAGTGCAGGGCACAGCCACCCCTTCAGGCTGCTGCTGCCACTCCTGCCCAGCAAGACGGAGTCCCACATGCAGCTACCTACATCTTGCACTGTGATGGGAGTCCGAGGATCAAAGCAGCATTAATATGTAAAGCACTGGGCTTCCCACGCCTGCCTTTCATCCCAAAGTGCCTGTGTTTCACCCTCAGTGTTTCATTTGATTGCTTTCCCCAGCCCTTAGACTCTCCTAAGCTCCGCAGTGAGCACTGAGGACTCGGTTTGTAGCTCAGGCTGAGATAAACCAGCTCAGTCTTCTGCACAGGCTGTGTCTCTGCAGTGGGGATGGAAGGCAAAAGGCAGAGGGCTGGAGACTGGCTGTTTGGAGCTGGGTGTACCTGCACACGGGCATGGTCTGGGAGGGGCTCACCTGGCACCAGCCTCTCTGAACTGGGAAACCCAGGCCTCTGCCAGCGGATTGATGCTGATTTCTTCCAGGAAACACGGGGCTCGCCAGTGCCCTTGCGGGCACGCAGGGCTGCACCAGTGACCCTGGATGGTCAGCACTGCTCCTCAAGGAAACAACCTGCAAACAACCTGCATGGCACCGCGGGCCTGAAGAGCTCCCAGAGCCAAGCTGTGGTGGCAGCACATCCCTCGCTCCCGGTGGCTGTGGGGTCAGAGCCTCCTCCCAGCCCAGGTGCGCAGGGGGATGTATGTGTTTGTTGAGGGGCAGGCTGACAATAGGGGGAAATGGGCTGTGCTGCTCACCCCGATGGTGGTGGCTTGCGGCCCCGGCCGCTGCTGCCCGCAGCAGGAGGAAGCGTCCGGCCTTAGTCAGCCCCGGCCACACGTGGCAGGAACTCTGCTGTTTGTTTTGGTTCCTCAGGAGGGGAGTTCGGCCTCCCTGGGGACCGGTGACCGACACCACAGGCACCTGACAGCACGGCACAGCCACGTGCTGGGGAGACCGGGATCTGTCTCCCCTGGATTCCAGGCACCAGGGCTGGCCCAGGTCAGGCACGAGGTTTGGAGAGCATCGGACAGGCACCAGCAATGCCCAGGGGGGCTCAGAGCAGGAGACCCGGGCAAAAAGAACCTGTGGCAAGGCCTGGCTGCTACTCCCAGGCACAGCTTAAATCCCCAACGACACAGGGACAATGGCACCAAGGAGGAAGTCTTTGAGACCACCAGAGCCCTGGCAAACCACAGCCCTCAACAGCCAGCCTATGCTCCAGAAACACACTGATGGCTGGCTGACCCAGTGCTGCTCAGCCTAACGCTCCTTCTTTCAGTGCAGGGCTGCTTTAGTGCTGAGGCTGAGCCTGTGGCTGGGGACAGTGGAC
>JAVHNF010011700.1:0-16395 GCA_034783455.1 Micropsitta finschii | reverse complement strand
GTTGGTAGTGCTCTTGCAAGACACGAAAGGCCTTCTGTGCACATTTGCACCTATAGCTTGAGTTTTGGTAGTATATATGTATTTGCCAATATGCTAATATACCAGTATGACTTGGTATATTACCTGTAATGTGATTTCCTTCAGCTGAAAAGCCTATAACCTGTGTAATCAGAGTGGGTTATGTATTTTAAGTGATTTTTTCCTTAGGGATACAAATGAGGTGTCAGGGAAGACAATGAAAATAGAGGGTAAGGAGTGCCTCTTGTTCTTCATTTACAGAGCTGTTCGGGGTGATTTTAATGCTTTGGGAGACTGAACGTGCCCATCAACTGGTTCTTTGCTAGAGATCAGTCTGCTGATGCTCCATTGAATGGCCACCAAATGGACAATAGTGGATAGCAAATTAATTTTTTTATATGCATATGCTTAGAAAAAGTAATGGTTGTATTTAGTGTTGCCACATAGCTACAGTGAACAGGCTATTTTACTTCACCTTCAGTTTCTGCGTGCTTCCAGGTGGTATTAGTGAGGCCTTAAACCTACCCCAGGCCTGCTAAACTTATGCTGGGAGGAGAAGAATGGTTGCAAGCCAACGCCTTTTATTTTTGCTTAAGGGAAACGCAGACTGTGTGAATATGGGAGGAAAAATGACAAGAAAAAGCTCACTCAGTTATGCAAGTTTCCATTCAGTCTCCAGTTTTACTCCCAGATCTGTTGTTTCTCCTTGGTTGGAAGCTGGTAGAGAATTTCTGTACTCACATCTGTGAGGCCGAGCAGCACCTGGGAAGCCAGATGTATTCAGAAAATGCGCCAAGACAGTGTTTTACCAAAAAGGATCTGATTCTCCTTTTCTTTTTCATAAAAAGCTTGTATAGAAGTGAGAGGCAACTGTGAGGTGAGCCAGAAATGTAGGCCTAGTTTGTGCTTAAAAGTTTTGTTGGCACAGTTGTGTCAGTTAAATGTATTTAAAAATAAATAAATAAATCTGTATTTCATGTAAGCTGACAGTCCTTTCCCAGTATGCCTTATTATTTTCAGGAAATTCGTGTTATCTGCATCTTCCCTGGGGAACAGAAAGAGTTTTCATGTATCTGTTCTTGCAAGCCTTTATGATTCATATCTGACTGTAACAGTAATGGAGGGCTGAATATTTAATAGGTGAAAGAGATCCACAAAACTTTCTGAAGCAAGGGAGAGATTTCTTTTTAATTTTTATTTTAATAATAAAGGCTGTTTGCTCTGATTTAGCCTTTAGCTCACGTGGGACTTGAGATGGAAGCCAGTTTACCTTTTGCCTGCATATCTGGATAACAGATTCTGCTTGTTCCCATGCTTATTCAGTCAGATACCAGCAGTTAATTAAGTGGTTAAGAGAGAAGTTATCTCCCTCAGATATGTATGTATTTTAAGATGTTCTTGTTTCAGTCAGGTGCTTCATTTTCTTGTTAGCAAAAAATGTTTTGTTTCAGTAATCTCATTTGTGCTTGCCTTTGCTTTCTCTTTCTAGCTGTCCATTTCAGAGAAGGAAAAAATGATTCGGAGGATAGTGAGTTGCGGTTTGATACTTGTCAGTCATTATGGAATCAGATCAAATTGGAAACAGAGGTGAGTCTTACACCACATACTAAAGCGCTGTTTTGCATATCTAACAATGCTTCATTGCTTTGCTTCTTTGCTTCTAGAGGTCTTTTTTTACACACTTAAAAAAGCAATTAGCTAAAGCAGTAAAAGGGCCAGAAGTACTGACTGAGACTGAAATCGCTGTCCAGAATATAAAAGAGTAATAATAAATCCATCAATTAAACATTACTTTTAGCCACAGAACTACATGCTTTTAATGCTTCAAGCTGCTTCTTCTAATCTCTACTTATTAATAGTCCTTTTTATTAATTCCTGGCATACTGCTGTTCTCTACCTTCAATTCAGTTACATGCTTGCCAACCCTCTGATTTTTTTAGGCTGCTCTTGAGCTCAGTGTTACAGAGTTCATAGCAGCCTAGAATTCACAGTGAATTTATGTGACTTATGGTTGCACCGATGTCAAATACTGAATTACACAACTGCAAGTATAGTCTATTAAATTAGTACAGATAGTGTCAGTGGGGTTGTCTGGTGGGGATCAGAGTTAGTTTCCTGCTGAACTGCAGCCTCCTAAGTGTTGTGTGTTAGATGGCATGCTGCTGTTGTTTCCCTGTAGCCAGCTGGCTTGCATTATGGTATGAGTAGTTGCTTCCGTACAGCAGGGATTTCCTCCTCTATTCAGTGTCAAGGATTCTGGGCAAGTATTCTATCCTGTAGATACTATGAGAATTTTTTTTTTCCCCAAAGTTTGTTTTGGGATGTAAAGTAGAAGCCAGCTGGATGTAGCTTAAAATCCGGACCCTTGGGCTAAACTCATAAATTCCTTTAATTCTGTTCCTACTATTCCATGATCCAGCTCCCTTTGACTAGTCAGCACCCTTTTCAAACCATAACTAGCCAGGCTGTGCAAAGCAGTGCACTAAACTGCAATGCTGCTTACAGAGAATGAACAAAAGTTTGTGAAGGTATATTTGGTAAAATTCCTGGCAACTGCTTCAGCTTGACAGGTTAGCTGCCAGCATTGCCAACAATGTTGACAGCTGCACCAGAAACTGCCTTGTCAACTATAGAGTGAACTACAAGGGAAGATGGCATTCTGTAGCTACTTCTGGAAGACCTTTCCTTGGATCTTCTTTCTTTGGCACAGTGTTGTGAAGGCTTTTGAGATAATGCTTCTACACTACCAACAGTGGCTGCAGGATTTTCAGGTTGGAGAAGTATTGGGATTTTTTCCCTAGTGCACTGCAAAGATTTTTTCCAGAGCAGCAGGCACATCCCATCATAGTGGAAGACTCCCTTAATCACTCGGAAGCGCAGAGTCATTGCCATCTGGAAAATCATTGTTCTTTTTTGTTCTAAATCTCCTACCCTTGTTTTCTCTGAGGCTGCTAAGAATTTGCCAGATAGTTTCTTCTGCTATTCCTCCTCCTGGTGGAAGACAGTTCATGCTACATTGACAAATTGATAGGGGCTTTGCCTTAGAGTTTGATTTGCCCAAAGACAGATTGACTGCTATACCTAGAATTTTCTTTATGCATCTACAGGGGTATCTGATATTTTTTCTCTCAAGTTTTGAATTACCATCTTTTTATCCTGCTGTTGGCAAATGTTGGGGTGATGATTGTTCTTACACCTAAAATAGTGTGATAATTCAGGTTGAAAGTCTCTAGTTTGAACTCCTGCTCATAACAGCATCAGCTGTAAGATTAGACCAGGTAGGTGGGAGCTTTATCCAGTCAGGATATTCTTTCTTCTATACTTTCAAACTGGTGTAGTAAGCCTTAGCTGTGGCAGAATACTTGAGAAGAGGATGGCTTGCTGGTTTGGACTTTTATTCTCGGGGTTCTGGTAGTGCGCCAAGGGAATTTAGAGGATGTTCTACGAAGTTTTTGCCAGGGCACTGTTAGGTGACAACTTGTTGGCAGACCATGTGCTTGTGCTAGTGTTTTACCAGTCTTTGATATCTACTTGAGGTGTTGAAGAGAGAAGAGGATTTCATCTCCAGGCACTTCGTTGTGGAGCACTCTTGACCTTTGTATGTCCATTGTCCTGTGATTGTAGCAGCACCATCTGTCATCTGCTTGTGACATTCTTTCAGGCTTCTCACAACATGAAAAATTGGCAAAAGTACTGCAGAAACTGTCCTTAAGATTTTGGACCTTTTATGTTTTCAGTATTGCGAGGTAAACCAGTTTTGACCCTTGCTGTCACCAGTGGTCTTACAAATGTTCTTATTATGATACATCTCATCAAAGGCTTTCACAAACATTCCTTTCCTGTAAGGTGAGGAATTCTAATTGCCAGTCTACCTCGATCGAGGTTAGAAACAAAAGCCTAAGTACAGGGCTTATAATATGGTAATTTTAGCTCTAATGTGCCGATAATGGTTTTCAGACCACACAATAGATAATCTTGACCAAACCTAGTGTAGCAGCAGGAACTGAACTTTCAGTATGACTTTGCCAGAGTAAGCAGTGTCATGCAAGTAGATAAGCCTGGTCCCTTGAGATGCAGAGCAGCCTGGCATGCTTTCTGCAACACTACCAAAGTAGTGCTAGCAGCCAAGTTTGTTTTGATGAGAAAAGACTGGTGGATTTTAAGAAAACTTAGTAAATGTGTAGTGCTGTGGCAGCCTGAATTCCATTTTCACAAGTGTGCATTGGAAGAAATAATATATAACGTAACCATGCTTAGTAAGGATTCAGGTTATCGTTTAGGACAACTTAGTGAAAACATGTACAGTAATGATCAGAAGAAGCTAAAGGTCTGATGACTTCTGAAGAAGCAGCTCAGAGGAGGTGTGGTAATACAGGAGGTGTTAAGATGCCGTTATAAAGCTGATGGTGTAAATTCTTTTTAAAGTGCCATGTTACAGTTTCTTCTGAGTTGCCATAGAATTTACCATGTGGGAGCTCAGAGGTGCACAATCAACATCAAAAAGGCAAGAAGAATATTTTATAATAAGCAGAGGGTGAAAAGACTAAGATTACTTTGTGTACAGTTTTATCAGGAGAGCAACAGGAACTCCTCTGTATAATGGAAATGGAGCTCAAGTTTTTGAGCAGGCATCATGTGCAGTCTCCTGGAGATGTCCCCTTAACTCCTTCAATAGCTGTCTTATCAGTGCTGCTAGGAATGGCCTTTACCACTTAGTTTAAATTCAGGTTCACTGCTGTGTATGTCACTTCTTTTGCTAATAAAACTTGATGATTTTATTGGAGGCAGGGGTTTAATCCAGTTTTTAACATCTGTGTTCTAAAGTATATATTAATATGCTGAACTTAAGAGTACAGGGATTTTTTTGTGTGTTTTAGCAGAAGGAATACTTTGGATTAGAGACAGATTTTTAAAGATACATACATAATTCAAGAAGTACATAATGCTGCCACTGTGTCTGCTTTTAAAAGTTTTATCTTTCCCTATTTTCTTTCATCTTGCTATACATTCCTACGTATAGATATTCTCATATGAAAATTATCCTGAAGGGCGAAAGACAGCGTAGCAAATGTAGCAGTTATGTATTTTTCCCTATAAAACACACTTAATACTTTCCGTTTTGTTTTGTTTTGTTTTGTTTTGTTTTTTCTCCTTTCATCCTAAATTAGATTTGGAGAGACTGAATGTTTGCTCTCACGTAAATCTCTCAAAAAAATGTTTTGTAAGCCAAAAGACAATAATAGCAATTTTCATGAACATTCTTTCATAAACTAATTATATTGTTTTATTCCTCCTATGTCACTTACGCTTTGTCAGATGCTGGTTTTTTTCCTCCTCCTTTGAAGCTTGTGGAGTGACAACACAGTTAAGCTCATTTGCTTTCCAAGTTGAGGCGTTTGACCAGAAGTTCCAAGATTGGAAATGGCTGTGTTTGCCACACAGTGAATAAATTAACATGTTTATAGTTCACAGGAAAACTTAGTGCTACTTAAAACTTTACCCTGGAGTTTTGAGGATTAAAAATTATGCAGGGAAGGGGTAGAACCAGGAAGATACTCTGGTGTTTCCACATCTTCATAAATAAAATCTCTGTGTTTGTTTACAGCAAATACAGGAAGACTTGAATAAGCAGTTACTTGATAATCTAGAAAGTTTTTTGAGGCGATCTCATTCTGAGTTCCAAGGAAAGCCAACAGACTGGACTTGTCGGATGAAGTCCAGAGAAATCCCCACTGCAGCTCTTGTCTTAGGTAATTTTTTAAGATGTATTTTGTTGTGTGCATACTTTTAAAACTGTCACAAAGAACAAGGAAAAATACAGTGGTGACTTCTAGCAGTTATTGTGAGCAATATAGGCATAAGAGTTAACAGAAGAGGCTGGGCTAGGAGAAGGAAGCAGGATAAGACCTCTTTCCCCTTTTATGCATAATAGCATATGCATAGTAAGTTAGCATCTTCCCTAAAGGTTTGCCTTAAGCAGCTGCTAATGATTTAGAGGAATTTTTTTTTCCTGAGGCTCTGGAGATGGTTTGATTTTGTTCCTGTTTCTGCCACAAACACACTTAGTTTGTGTGGCTAATGGTAGAATTACATAGCTTCTGTATTTCTGATACATGTTCTTGCAATGCATCTTTACCTGTAGGAGAGCAGTGTCATTATCTTGGAAAAGGAGAAGAAGGTTAATAAAATAGTGGAAGATCATATTACTGAAGTTGGTGAAGTTTGGGATTGTTTGATGCTTTTCTTCCCCCCCACCCTCTTCTTTCAAAGGGTTGTAACTCTAATCCTGAACCTGGTTCAAGGCAACCTGACTGCATTTTCAGTGGATCATTTTAGAGAACCTAAAATCAGGACTGTGCTTCAAGTTTACTATGTAGGCACTAAGTGTGAAAGGTAGTCTACTTTTGTGGGCAGTAGAAAATGAGAAGCTCCTGCTCTGTAGACGAAGCTGTGAATTGCCTTCTGGAGGGGCTTTTTTTTGTTATTATTGACTAAGGATATTAATATTTTCCTCCTTACATAAGCCATGTGAGGATCCAGGTCTAAGGTGTTGTTCTTTTACAGAAGGTTAACTTTGTTTTCTGGTCCACAGGCCTTAGATGACTGTGGATGGCTTTTGAGGGAAGCAGGGAAGATAGAAAACCAATCCTGCACCTTGCACGTTTGTACCCCTGAGAAATATTTCTTAGAAACACCCAACGAACCAAAAACAGCCCCCCCAAACTGTGAGGGGTTTTTGCAGAGGTTCCCTGTTCATTGTAATTGGGTAGTATTAGCATGTGTGTCTAATCTTGTGCTAGTTTTTCATCTTTCATCATAGATGATGCAACACTTTTCATTCCTTCTTTAACTATTTGAAGTATCTTCTGGGGTTTGTCTCCAGTTTATTATTAAATCATGGTGGTCACAAATCACAGGAAAAAATGCCCTTAAAAATTTGTCTTTTTCTAGGTGTAAATGTTACAGATCATGACTTGACTTTTAGAAATCTCTCAGAAGCCCTTCGGAATAATATTACTCCTTACATAGCCTTACTGGAAGCCAAAGATTGCCAAGGTAAATACTGCAGTAGCTTTGCTGCTTCTTCTGAATAAGCTAACAACTACCTAGAAATTCTAACTTGTGCACCCAAATGTAAGAATAATCTTAAAATCACAGAATGGTTTGGGTTGGAAAGGACTTCAAGATTATCTAGTTCCAATCCTGTTCCCATGGGCAGGGACGCCTCACACTAGACCAAGTTGCCCAAGGCTTGTTCCAACCTGTCTTTGAACACTGCCAGGGATGGAGCAGCCACATGTTCTCTGGGCAACCTGGGCCAGTGCCTCAGCACCCTCACAGTGAGAGGGATCTTGGAGACTTTCTAAATATTTGCTCAATCCCATATTAACATAGCAGTAATGCCTACTACTGTAAAAGGTGTCCAATTCTGTTTAAAACAATGAAGATTGAAATACTGCTTAGTTGTAGCATAAACATTAAGAGCATTCTACTTAGTCCCTTGCACATTGATGTTGTAGGTTGGCTTTTCTCTGGTTTAATTGGATAGTGTATGTATGCATTCCACATTTTAAATGCTTACAGTCATGTTATTAAAGTGGGGAATGGGTAGAATAAATTTTTGTCCCACTCTCCTTGTTCCTTTTTTAATTTTTTAAGTAAAAAGATGAGAATCACTTCCAGCAGCATCCCCAGATCCATGGATTGGCTGCATTGGTTTGTTTTGGTTTTTTTAGGTCACTGCAATAGCATGTGGCTGGAGTTCAGGAAAGGTGTAGGGCCAAGATCTTGACCTGAATTGTTGCTATCTAGGCAAATAAATAGCATAATTTTTATTGCATTAGCATGTGTATCATGAATGTTTTCAAGCTTTCTGTATCATGAGATGTGCATTCTGGATAAAGAAGACACATAATCAGAAAAATGAACAAATAATAAGGGATAACGGGGTTATTTTTTAAGAGTATGAGTTGAATAACCAAATATCTTCACTGTGTGTCTAAAAATGTGAAGGCATAAAAAATCTGATGCAGAAGCTGATGGGGCAGCTGATGAACTGCTCTACTGATGTGATCTCATTGGAAGATGAGGACTATGTGCAGGTTTCCCAGAATAGAATATGTTGTTCAATGAAATCTGTTGTCGACTGGTATGAGAGTGTAACAAAGGTATGTTCTGGGGTTTAATTGGGAACTAGAAGTTTAACATGCAGTATCAACTTCATGCCAGGAGTGCTTTTCTCCCAGGAGTGCTGAGATGTTTGTTTATTAAAACAACACTTTATACAAGAACAGCCATCCAGGGTAAAGGCACCCTGTTAGTGATAATGCCCCATTCTGTCACCTGCAGCCCACAATACATTGACCGTCAGTGAGAAAGTAACTTTCAAAATGCTTTTGCATCTTTGTGTTTAATAAAGCTAATGAAATTTGAAGTTTTGCTTCTGTTGTGAAGTTAAAACTGATTTTATGATGACTTCTTCACAAGCAGTGTGTTTAAACGAAGTTTATTGACCACATTTTTATTACTGGATAAAGATATAAGAAATGAGCAATGTCTCATGTATGCAATGTATGAATTTCATCAGTTCTGTCCCACAGAGCTATTCTTGCCTTTGTTGGAATGTGGGATTTTAAGATTCGTTTATGCTTTGTACTTCATACTGTGCCAAATGGAAGAAAAATTGCAGTTCTAGATGCTAATAATAAATACAGCTGTAGCAAAAAGTCACCTTGTGTCACTTTCAGACATTATATATAATATTGTAGATGTGATTCAATCGTTTTATTTTATTGTCTTATGTTTATTAACGCATAACAAATGGCTTTAAAGAAAACAGATTCTGAAACTCTGAGCAAAAAAAGAACTTCCTCTTCAAAACACCCGCAGTCTCCTCCAGTTGTAGTTATATTCAAAGACATGGAAAGTTTCACTACAAAAGTACTTCAAGACTTCATAGTCATCAGCAGGTAATGTGAGCTGAAGTTTAGTTCTTCCACCCTTTTACCCATTTTCTATTTGCAGCTGTTTTGAAGTGTAACAATGAGTCCAGTGGAGAATTGGAATCAAAACTTGATGCTGCGTCTTTGCTGCAGTGATTGTGCAAGAACCTATTTGTTAAGTTTTGGGGATAAGTTATCCTAAGACTAAGCTGGAACTCTGAAGCAGTGTGCCAAAGGGTTGGGTTGAGATATTGAGTGGCTGATTGAAGTCTTTACATAAGAATATTTATTGGTACTAGTTGCTATAGAATTAGTGATTGTGAAACTTAATTTTTCAAGATGCCTAGATCTTTCTTCTGTAGACTTTTACAATTGTATGACTACTGATTTAATGCTGTTTAAAGGTCACTAGCTTACTAATGGGAGAATATAAAACTTATCCAGAGAATTTTTGTGTCAGCCAGGATCTATAATGTGTAGCTGACTACTTCAGGTGCTTCTGTGCTTCTTTAACCTGACTTCCTTAATATAATCTCATGAATTCTTACCAAAACCTATGCTGTTCTCCAAAAAGAGCATCTTACATTCAGTCCCCAGCTTGAAACTACAGGTGCAGCAAAACTGTGGCTGCAGTTGTACAATGCAGCTGCAGCATGCACACCTTACATTACCTCTTGATAAGGCTAGGCAATTTCTCTTGCTTAGAGACCCACAAAAAAAAACATTTTTCTGCTTCAAATCTGGCAGATGGGCTCTGTAGGGAACATTTGAAGAAGTAAAATCAGAAATGCACAATAATCTGGAAATAATTAGGGGGTAAAGCAGGGGGGGAATGAGGTTTTAATTGTTAAGTGTTGTGTTTATTTTGATTTTTGTGTCAAGGATAAATAACTGAGTATATGGAATGTAGCTGAAGTGCTGTTCAAGTCTATCAGTCTACTCTTGGCAAATACACTTTTTTAACTGATTGTGTGTCCCTTCAGAAGGAAAGGTTTAGAGGATTCAAATGAGCTTATAACTAAATATTGTCTTGATTATAGTAAACAGAAGATGAGTGAAATAGAAGCTTGGCAGGGTTGAATAATACTTTAAAAACAGGATTCTGGGTGTTGGTAGAGGTTGGATTTATTCTCTCCATTTCAGTCTGAAATGTGTTTAATAAAGGGCGAAGTTGGGTGAATGCGAGAGGTTCTTCTGATTGGTTCATCACAAGATTCAGTTTCTCGCTGATATTCTTAGGTTGTCAACAGTGGACAGTAATAGATGAAGTTTATCCATTTTATGTTTAAGTCTCTAGCAATGACTTCTGAGGAGTTCTAGAAGTGAAATAACTGTGGGATAACAATTAAAACACTAAGGTCAAAAAGTTGCTGTGGTGAAACCAGAAAACGACAATTTTAGCCTGGAAGATATTTAAGATAGCAGAATTTGTATCTCCTTAATGCTGATTTTTTTAAAAAAGGGGAAAATGATGATTAAATAATACTGAAAGCACTGCATTTTGAATAATTTGATGCTGTTCACAAGGAATACAAGGAATTCAATCCTGGCTATCAGTTCTCAAAGCATATACTAAAAAAAATGTGAAGAGGAAGATTGAAGAAGTTGGAATTCTTTATTTTCTAAGTCTAATGAGAACACAGAACATTAGAGGTGTTTCATATTTATTTTACATATATTAAATGGTGCAAAATCTGTACATTTTCTGGAGACTGTTAGCTGGTTTATGTCTCCTTTATTTCTTTGGGAAAAAAAAAAAGATTAAGTTATCTGAATATAACTTTGGGGGCAGATAGGAGCAGTACGATACTCTAACTGAAAAGATGTTTTTTATGCCATTTCCTGGAGCTTGAATCCTAAAATATAATTCAATTTCCTTTTCTGCTTTAGGACTTTAAATAGCTTCCATTCTTTTTCATTTTACTCTACATCCAAACTTTTAGCTTACTGGCAACAAATCTTTTAATTTACCCATTTCTGCATCTTAGCTTAGTGCTGTACTAGGAGCATAATACACTTGTTTCATGATTTTCTATAATGTAACTATTGTGGTTTTTTTTATCCTTTTCCCCATGATCTAGTCAGCATATCCGTGAATTACCTCTAGTACTGATTTTTGGAATCGCTACATCTCCAATGATTATCCACAGCTTACTTCCTCATTCTGTTTCCTCTCTGCTGTGCATAGAGCTTTTCCAGTCCCTTTCCTGTAAGGAGCACCTGTCTACTATAATTGACAAGGTAATTCCCTTCCTGAATAGGAGTGTTTGTGTATTCAAACACAGTATAATACATGTGGCCTTAGGTTTGTCTGAAGCTTTTGAAATGAAATCTGTTCCTGAGAGCTGTGGATTTTGGATGTTTCTACTCATAGCTACAAAGTAGCTTAATATTGATATCTTCTCGCATTGAGACACACTCACATACCTGCTTTCATCTTTCCTTTGCACTGACATCTGCCCACGCGTGCTTGGGCAATTGCACATTGACATTCCCACCTCTTCATTAAGGCAGTACTTTGACTTTTTATGCCATTTCCTGAAATTTGAATCCTAAAATATAATTTAATTTCCTTTTCTGCTTAGGATAGAACTTTTACTTTGTTCCAGAAAAACATACCTTTAAACATAGAAAAATATAGTTCAGCTTGAATTTTGCTGCTTGTCAGAAATTATCAGAGTTTTCCAAATGATGAAACCATGTAGATGCCGTGCCTGTACTATTCTTGGTACACCACTTTGTGCAGGATTTCCAAAATCCCTATTACGCATGCTGAAAGTAGTGGTCTCCCTGGTGGTTAAAGCACCCTCTCTTCTGTTTGTAATTCTAAAAATAAAGACAAAAATAGCATTAAGCAAAACTAACTTCAAGTGTTGCATATTAGCAAAAGGTATTTATGAAAATATGGTGAAATGATAAATTGAAAGTCAATTTTTGCATGGATATTTTAGTAGAAGAATTGTTTTTAGAAGTTAGCAGTGTATTTAGTATCTTGTTTAGTTGAATGCTAACACATAGTAAGAGTTGTATCAAATTGTATATGTAAATTTTGATGAGTTGAATTCAGGGAAGAATTTCTGTTGTAGCTACTTTTCCTTTTTGTCTCCCTTAGCTGCTTCTGACATCCCGGTTTCCCTTTAAACTGGGTGAGAAAGTTCTGCAGGTTCTCATCAACATATTCTTGTACCATGATTTTTCTGTCTGGAATTTTATCAAAGGATTTCAGGTAGGCAATGGTAATAAGAATTTATTGGCTTATATAGATCTTCATCCTTAGATGTATCTCTGTGTCTGACTCTCTTTCAGGCCTTTGTGGATCATTGACAAGAGTTCTGCAAAGAATTTGTAGTCCCTGTAATCTGTTTTTAATGCAGGATTGTGAAATTGTTTCTTTCTTTTTGCCTGGTTCCATGTGTGAACCTGTTAGTAAAACATGCCATTTTAGTGTCGTATACCTTTAGAGTGTTTCAGATTGTTTGATATCTAAGATTCAGTGATTACCCATGGCCAAGAGAAATATCCTGGCTCTAGCGCTTTTTCCTGTAGACAGACTTGCCTGGCCTTTGATAGGTTTCAACTCCTCTTATTTGAACGAGTCACCAGGTTTTAGTGAGTCCATGCTGGCCTGATATGAAAATACAAGTCCTGTCTCTGACAGGATATATATGTGTCTTTGTAAGTGACAAGTACAAGGAACCACCATCATCTCGTTATGTCTAGCAGTGATGTTAAGTTTTCTGACAGGAAGTATCTTTTCTCTTTGACAGTTTTTATGTTTTAGAAGTTTTTAGTGAGGTAGTCTGATTGGGGTTTTGTTTTGTTTTTAAGAATAGATGTGTGGAGTATACGCTAGTATCCTGCAAGGCCCTGATGCTACTTAAAAGTGCAGCTGAAATCAGTGATAAAGTGTGTTTGTGCGTATGCACAGTAAGAGCTTAGCAGTGTATTTGAAATGGTTTTAAAACAGAAATTGAAATTAGGACATGCAGTAAGTTTGCTTTTGTGCAGTAGTTGCTTTTTGTATCTCTAAATATACTCTTTGTTATTTGAGAGCATTGGAGCTGAATATATAACCTGAAGAATGCAGTAATTCATAGAAGTGAGTAGAAAATATTTGACAAGCAATAGTTATCATCATGTAAGAGGAGGGAAGGATGAGGTATTGAAAATGAATAGTGCATACAGCAAAAAAAGGTAATTATGTGACTGTATTTAGAAGTGAATGATGTCTCCTGTAGTGACTTATGGAATATTTTTGAACTGTAATGAATTCTTTTTTAAAGGAATACCATTACTACTATTGTAGTGCATGCACTGTAGTAATAAGAAAGGATTAAAAGGTAGATATAGCAGGGAGGATGAATTTTATTAACGTCACTGTTTCTTGCTTTGTCTTTCAGCTCTGTGTTGTTGAACATTTCTATTCCCAGCCTCTTAGCATACTGTGTTGCCAACTGACAGATGCTAAGAAGAGAGTAAATTCTTTATCACACGATCAGTGTGAAAACATTCGAAGACTGCCCTCTTTTAGAAGGTAAAAGGCTAAATAAATTTTGGACAATCTTGTATTTAGTCAACTTTTTTAAAAAACGAAAGCAGTATGTAAATGTAGCTCTGTGAAAACTAGATCAGTTGTGCATGTGTTTCTACTGCAAAGGGAAATTGGTCAAAAAGAGGTCAGTTCTGAATATTTCCATGAAGCCTTAATCCTCTGGTGTAGAGAGTTCAGCTTCTGTGATGTATAATCATTTGAACTTTTTTTTCCCCCCCCTCTTTTTCTTAATGCAGAAACAAGCTATTATGACAAATAACCATTAATCACTTCTGAACTTGTTAAGCTGGCTTGGGGTGTGATCTCTAGCGTTTTGGAGTGGCCTTTCAACTTGCTGGATTTGACTGTCCCGTTTTGAATCTTTCCAAAGATATCCTTATAGCAGCATAAACTATTTGAAACTTTTAACCCTGTAATCTTTAATCCTGCTTTACAGTATATTTTTTGTGTTCTTGTTTTTTGTCTTGCCATCAGATACGTAGAAAGGCAAGAAGCAGAGAAACAGATTGCACTGCTGACAGCAGACAACTTCTTAAAGGTAAAATTTCAAGAATGTCTTTGGAAAGCACAAATAACTTTCCCAATATATTACTTTGTTGAGCATAATAAAATACAAGACTAAGATATATAGTTCTTTGTAACATCTTTTGTACAGTACATACTGTGCTTCATGTCCAGTAACGGAGAATTGGGATTGGGAGGTCAGAATTCCAAATCTCTAGGGCTGCCACGTATACAGTTATACAAAACTGCACAACTTTTCTTACATCAACTTTTAGCTATGTCTAGAAATATAACTGCTTAAAAAGAAGGTTATAAGCTTTATTTATGTCCTGGTCTTTTAATGCTTACTCAGATTGACTTTCTTGGAAAGTCAGTGAAGTGTTTGAAGAATGAGTAAGTAATCTTGGAGGTTATTTCATAAGCTCTTAATCCTCCATACCCTCTGTGTAGTTTCTGATTGATCTCAGTGGGGCAGTCTGGGTCCTGAGGCACACATTCACACTAGATGTCATACAGGATTAAAACTTTAATTTATGTTACATGTTTATCTGAAGGTTTATCAAATGATTAGTCAGGTAACTACTATTGTGAGCCCTTCCGGAATTCACCAACAAAGCTCTGCTGTTATTTTCACCAGCTGAACCCCTCCCAGAAGCATTGCTCAGGGTAGAGGGTTTCTCCTAACTCTTCATCTCAAGTTTAGCTAACCTGTCAGGCAAATAGTATTACCAGAGATAAAGCAATTAATTTATCCTAGCAGAGCTTCCTGGTCCGCAAGGCCTTTTCAAGTGTGAAGAGAAACGGTAATGGCTGGAAGAGAGGTTGGTAGCACACAAGTTTGCCACTGCAGTGCGGTTATACTCGTCATGGCTAGACATGATTTATACATGATTTTTTGATCCTTAGTCTTCAGTGGCAAAAATAGATCAAGCTACAGCTGTTCCCTTGCTATTTATTCACACCTGAGCAAATATGCCAGCACAATTCCTCATGTGGCTGTGTAGTTAATGTCATCAGAGAAACAACCCAATTGAAGTAACCTGACAAAAAAAAATGACAAGACATAAGAATGTTTTTGCTGGGTTGTTTCTGCGGAATTATTTCATTTCTGTTGAAATAACAGGAGGGAAGGAGTGGTAATGGGCAGCTGAGACTCTGTTTCAAGTTTAAAGGCCATGTAATGTGCTGCTGCTTTGAAAATTTAATACTTATCAGCTTAAACTTTGTATGTATTAAACTTTATATGTTTAATAATATATACCACTTATATCACAAGCCTCACCCTGTGAGTTTGGGAAGGAAGCCAGAATTTTTTTGCTTATGTGCATATGATGCTTCTGACAAATTTTAATTGAAGACACTTGTTCTAATCTCTGCAGCAGGGTTAGGACTCTCACTGTACTGCCAAGCTGGCAATGTAGTCTGCTTGGGGACACAAGGCCCTACTGCTGTATCAATGAGGTGCTGGTTATCCTATATATCGTAGTAATCTACAGTATCATTCTGAGCTTTGGAAATGCTTTCAAAGTCACTATGGTGACTGTTCATGTTCAGGACCAGGTGAACTTGCCTTTCAAGCTTATCACCTAAACCTGCTATGCTCTTTGTCAGCTGTAGTTTATATTCCATGTTGTTACCACTTTTTGTTTCATAACTATGGGTAGAGTTCCACCCCATTTACAATAATCAGTTTAAAAAGCAATCGTATATCCTGATTACTTACAACTCCGAAAGTTTTCATGGCAAATTATGTAAATGTGGCAAGCTATATTTATTGAAATAATAATGCATAGTCTTCTAATAACCAGGACATGTTTTCAAACTTGATCTGGGAAACAAGATGAGGAAATATAGCTGCTCTAATAGGTGCTCTGATGCTCTAATAGATGCTGTAATGCTCTGGGTTTGGGGGAATAAGACTGATGTAGCAGCATTAAAGAGAACTTCGTTTCTTTTCTCAGCTTTTTTTTTTGTGGTGGGGATATGTTTTTTTTAATGATCCTGCTTAGAATTGCGATACAAACTTGTGAGCGTCTCCCCTAAGATCTTATAAGTCATTTAAACAGTAGTTGTGTCTGCAACACTCAAACTTTAATAGATAAAACTCTGTGGGGAGAAATGTCTTTAATGTTCCTAATCATCTCAAACTTACTGTAACATCAGAAAGCTGTGTGCAGCAGTGTCTTGCTTTCAGTCTTTGAAGTATGATACTTAATCTTTACACGTGTTAGTACTTCCTCATATTGTCTACAGATAAGGTTTTGCCTTTTTTTTTTTTTTTTTACCCTTTGATCCTCTTTGTTTCAGTTTAACTGTACATGGTGTGGATCATTCTGGATCAGATTTGCTAACTTTATGCCTGTGCCTCAGACACCCTAG
>JAVHNF010011699.1:0-10403 GCA_034783455.1 Micropsitta finschii | reverse complement strand
TGGCCCACCTTAAGGTCTGGTAAAGCAGGCTTGATAGTACAGATACACAGGCCCTAGAGACAGTTGAAGGCTGAGCCAAAATGTTTTGCAAGGACTGCAAAAGATACGGCCAGGGTAGATTGTTCTTCTGTCATCAGCTCTGCCTTAAAGAAAGCACTGCTATTTTAAATGAAGAGTGAAAAACTGCATTCGAAAGATACAGCAGTTCAATACATTGGCTACAGACAGCAGCAATAGCTCTGACTTCACCTTATGCAGAGTGTTTCCACCTTGCAGAGCACAGCAGCAATAAGGTGGACTTAATCACCACCTGTGTGCATGCCTCCATGAAGAAGATCTTGCCTGGGACTCTGCTGAGTGCTGTCCCTGGTCAAGGTGCAAAGCATCTCATTGCATTGTTGGGATCTATGGTAAAGGCAATAGGAGCATGGGGGAAGTGAGAAGCAAGTGCTAAACTTTGGGATGGAAGAGCATAGGAACCATCACTGGTTTGCTTGGAAAGGTGTGGGATCAAGTATTAGCATCCCACCATGTTCTCTGTGTCACAGGGCTGCTGGTGGGCAGTAGGTAAAGACTGAGCTTTTCCACCTAGTTTCCCTGTAGTTCTTCCCAGCTGTTTTTCTGTTGACTGTGGGCATTGTAAAGATTGATGGGAGGCTTTGCAGCACTGAGATATTCCTAAATGACTGCAAAAGGTGTTCTCTAGCTCGGAGGAGGTACATAACAGCATATAGCTGGATTATTTTGCCTTAGTAGAAATCATACCTCTGGGTCATAACAGACAAACCATACTTGATCCAGTGGGCAAACAGAAGGCTCACAGCATCACCCCACTCACATCCCACGTGGAGGTTTGAATAGAAATGAAGTTCTGACTACAAATACCCTTTTTCATGGCAAATAAACTATGCTTCCTTATGGAGGATTAACATAAAGCTGAAGCTCTACTGATTTCCCTTGAAAATTCCTTAGGAAGACCAGTTGCAGCCAGCTCTTGAAACTAACTTCACTTACAGCATCTTATAAAATTATGTGATAGATGAGGAACATGTGTCTCTTTTGCCTGTTTTATTCTGACCTACTTTAGCTCCCTTCTTTCACAAAGCCATTTGCAGTATGTCCTAGCTTGATGTAAGGGCTCCTTCTCAAATCTACATTGTTTCCACTCTAGTTAAGTGTGGAGAAAATATTGCTCAACACAGACTAAGAAAATGAGCATAAGAAAAGTCTCATCTGGATAATTTTTGGTTGATTGGGGTTTTTTTCTTTCCCCTTTTTTTAATTAATTGAGTTAAAGTAGTCACAGATTGTACAAGCTCTTGTGAAAAATTGCAGCCAGCATTACATGTAATAGTTAGGAAACACCCATTGCAAGGCTGATGACTGTAATGGTAAAAGCCTGACAGAAGCCAACACCAGTCTGTTGTTGGTATTTGTTGGTATATCTGTACTTCTAGGCAGTAAGAATTAGCTTCCCCGTTCCTTCCTCGTGGCATCTGCCTCACACTAGCTGTAAAACGAGGATGCCGTGTGGCAAAAGGTAAGGCAAAAGGTACTTTTGGGGGCTCTGGTGTCCAAGGCTGAGAACAAAATACCATGACAAGATGAATCCACTGAGTCATCTGTCTTGAGAACAGTGTGTGCTTCTGGAAATCGTAGCTGTTAATTTCCCAGGACAGTCCCTTGGAGCAGTTCGTTTTCCCTGACATGAAGCATTCGCTGTAAGTCGAGGCAGGAGATTAATTGCTTGCATTTCTGATCAGAAGGGTCAGAGGGATGACTTGGACAACCAGCCTTTGGCCCTGTGGTCTGGATGCATGGGCAGCATAGCAAAGATGAAGATCATCTCACTGTTTGGGAACAGATGAAGCAGCTTGGTGAGGTCACTGGTACATTAGTCTCTGTAGCATCTTCCCAGCTTCCTGGCAGGCTGCATTTACCTGGTGTTGAGAAATGAGTGTTCTACCCCATGCACCCTTTCTGACAACCAGATAAAGAACTGAAACACGAAGTTGCCAGCAGCAGTTTCTGGCTGGCTCCAACTGCACCTCTGAGGGCAAGCATCTATCTTTGGGGCCTGAGCATCTGACTTCAAGCAGGGATTGCCCAAAGCTGAGATCCTGCTAGGAGAGCATGGATAAACTTCAGGGCTTTCTGCACCAAGGAGGTCTTTAGCAGGAAGGAAATGAAAGGAAAAACAAAACTCAGGCTTTTAGAGCAGATGAAAACCGCCTCTCTGATCCGAGAGCCAGGATTAGCTGTACCCGTGCACAGAATAGGAGGAAGAAGCAATCATTTCCTCAGGCCTCTCTGTGCTCGTTAAATAATGAATGCCTCTCTAGATCTATATGACTAGTTTAAGCTTGAGCACCTGGAAAGCTCTAGGTTGCATACAGGCCAAAGAAAACATGTTTTTGCTATTAAAAGCAATCTCATTTTATCTTGTCATCATATCTACGCATTTCTTGCAATCCATGCTAACGTTTGCAAAGGTGAGTTTCTTTTTCTTTCTCTTCCCACATGGAATTATTTAGTTGGCCAGAGGTAATAGGAGGTCTCTGGAGAACACCTGACCTCACTGGAGAGAAATGTCTCATTCTGGGTACAGAAGGTAAAAAATCTCATTTAGCTTATTGCAACTTGTGGTCACCTTCTGGAACAGCAACACCAGTATTGAGAGCATTGATGTACGACTGCACAGACCTGGCTGGTGGAGTCATCAGGACCTTATACTGGCAATCCCCAGCAAAGTTTCTGAGCTGACCATAAGCAAGACAGATGCCACAGTGGGGTGGGAACTGCTCTGTTACGAGGTGACAAGAAGGAAAACTCAACCTACCACCAATAGCACAAGGGAAGAAATGTACCTTTTCGTAATGAACTGAAGTAAGTGTGAGGCTGAGAATGAGTCTATCCTTTATTTTTCTCCCCCCAGTATTACTTCATAGAGCACTCATAAAATATACAGTCTTCCACGCAGTTTGTTTCTCCTTAACTTGAGGAATTTGTAATAGGGAAAGATGCTCCTGATCCAATATGTCACTGGTTAATCGAAGGATATCCTCTCTGTAAATCTGCTCTTGTAAGAAGGTGTCCTACAAGTGGGTGAAGGCCGTTGGATGCTGTGCTGCTTTTAGTGCCCAGCTTTCACTAGTTCTGCACTTGTCCTTCACTGAGATGCTGATAACAAGGCCAGGGCTCTACTGGCGGAGTCGTTACTCCAGCTAACCTGCTAGTATTTCATGCAAAGTGAATCATTATCTTTGCTTTTGGGGATTGTTTTTGTCTATAGTTTAAGCATTAATAGTCTATTTAATACTGGTGAATTAACAGTAGAACAAAGAAATAACTTGATAAATTAACCCTTTCAAATTGAGGTGTCCCAAGTTACCATACAGAGCAGCAACTTGGTTTCCAAATGCTTTGGAATGAATGTCAGTCTGGTTTTCATTAGCCTTTCTGTGTGTGACTATCCCTTGCCACCCAAATCAGGAAGCTGCAGCTGGAGACTAGCCAGGGTGGTGGGGTGATGCAGATGGAGCCAGCCCAGCAGGCAGGCTGGGGAAGGGAAGGAAGAGCCTCCAGGATACACCATGATTGATGCTGAAAGGGAAAAAGCTTGCAGCCTCTTCACAATGAGCACCATCCTGGGCAGCCTGTGCACAGGAGTGATGCTGTCTCTCCACAGTGACCTTGGGAGCTGGGTGTAATGACAAGGGAGGCGAAAGGCTGGAGCAGTAACTGCTAATGCACTGCGAAGGGGCTTGGACTCTGGAAACAAACCATTAGATTTTACTTGGTTTGGAGAAAATATTCCCATTCCATCTATGTTGCTGGTAACAGCTGGGCTATTCACAGGCTCTGCGGCAGGCTGTGTTTGCCAGCATCCTTCCCTTGCCTGTCTGCTCTCTCCTGTGTTTATAGTAGAAGAAGAGAGAGATGTTAGGAGAGATACAGCCTTTAAAAGACACGTCTCCAGGTCTCTTACTCCCATGCCTCTGATGGGAATATTTTCCAGGCTTTTCAGGTGTGCAGCTGTTGTAGGTAGCCCTCGGTACCCTAGCTGTTAATCTAGACAGCTAATAGAGCTGATCTCTTCCCTCAGCCCCTGGAAAGCTGGCACAAAGGGCTGTCGGTGTAGCACTGGGAAGAAGCTATTTTTACTTTGATTGTTGTTTTCTCCTGCAGCATTTCAGCTGGGAACAGACTTGACCTGCTATCCTAAACAGAGAGGACCCATGTTTTTCCTGCATGGTTGATGGAAAGCAAAATCTGCATGGCATCCCTGGCAGGGCTGGGGGGAGCCACAGCAGCAGTCAGAAGAGGGAAACCCAGATTTCTCCATCGACTCCAAAACCAGAGCTAACTGCAGGAAAGGGCAAGGTATGGGTGGAAATCATGCTGTGCTCCTGCACCCCAGCAAGCCCTGACATACTGGGGGGGGGGGGGCAAGGCTCCTAGACAGGAGCCCAGGATCAGCCTCAGGTCTGCTCCCCAAGGAAGCACTCACAGCTCCCTGGTGACCAGCTGGGAGAGGCTCAAGGAGCACTGATTCGTCAGCTTTCCCGTGCTTTATCAGGCAAAGCCTGTGTCTTGCGAATGGCTGTTGTGCAGAGTTATTGCAGGGCTTAGGAGTGTTTGCTGTGGCTTGTGCTCCCTGCTGTGCCTGCTGCTGTCAATGATGAATAAAGTGGGATGATTCCTGCTCTCAAAACAGTGAACCTTTATAATTTGGGGTTTACGTGATTAATGAAGCTGTTCCTACGTTTATTCCTACGAGGTCAAACCATTTGTTATCCTGGGATATGCTAATATAATCTCTTTTTTATCTTTAAGCCATCTCTTTAAAAAAAAAAAGTCGTTCTTGGAGGTTTGTTTGAGGAAGCATTGCAGATATGCTTCTACGTGACATATTTATGCATACCATCACTGATCTGAATTCAGCCCTGCACTACAGTAATAACTGATAGGTTGCAGTGTTTATAAACATGGCTTTGAGGTTTAAATTTAAGAGACAGGCATAGGAAATAGATCTTAGCACAACACACTGTAGCCAAGTACTATCCCAATAAAGACAAATAAAGAAAACAAATTTTATATCTGGACATTAACATGCTCCCAGATGTTGGGTACCATCTGCCAGAAATTTTTAGCTCTAAAGTAAGCTGCCTATAAACCCGGTGATTTCTTCCCCTCTTCCTCCCCTGCCATTTTTGCAAGGGAAGGATAGACATGATAGTAACTCAGAGTGAAAACTTTCTGTTGGCGTATGTGGAAAACAGCATGGCACGTTCAGGAGGACGTGGCTGCATGAGCAGGACCAAGCTGAGCACTGAGAGGACTAAGTTGAATCCTCTCTAGCAGTGAGCATAAGTAGAGCCACAGTTCCAGCTTCCCATCACAGGTGCTATGGAAGGTGATGCTGCAGCCAGGGAGGAATCTGCTGCTCCATGGTCATTCCCACCTCTGTGCTACCCCAACCATCAGCACTGCTGGGAAGGACTTTTGTAGGTGAGGAGGTTTTTATCTTCTAGGGCATTCATGTTTGGGATGCTCCCAGTTTACTCTGGCTGGCCACAAAGCTGCTAACTTTTATTACTGTTTTGAAGAGACCCATACTGGTGTTACATGTGTTTACCTGCAGTTCACAAGTGCTACTTCCAGATACTTGATGTCTCAGTTTTGACCTTACAGCTATGTGCTAGTTATATCAACAGCGTATTTTGATTCAATGGAACTCAAATTTTTACTGGAAAGAAGTTGATATTTACTGAAATATTGAAAAGTGTTGTCTAGTTTTGTTTCCATTCTGGATCCCAGGGATTCCACACAAAGATGAGATTTATTACAGGCTTGAATGCTCAGTTGTGTACATTATTTCCATTGGATTGGGAGCAGATTGAAAACCAGAGAACTGAGCATTCACATGATCCAAGAAATGAAAGGTACAACCAGCACTGAGATTTTTTTTCCCTCCTCTGAGTTATGTTGACAGCAGCCATACCATTAAGGCTGAAAAGTTTATTTACTATTAAAAGGCCATATTTTCTCTTTTATCCCAGCTTTTCTTGGCTTTTCTTGCTTGGCAGTATCCCACTAACCACCAACACCCAGAGACGTGGTATTAAACTGGAGTGGAAAATGAACATGCAGAAGAATACTGGAGATCTAAGTGGGTATGGTTCTAAGAAAACTGGTGGAAAATATGTTTACCCCAAGCATCTGTAGCACCTAATTGAGGCAGTGATATTTTCTGTAAGAACATAGGGAATGCTTTTCTGCTTTCTCTTTGGCTTTGAATTTCACTTTGAATCGATGTGACATAATCCATGGCATTATTTTCTCACAGCTGCAATGGAAACTTTCTGCCAATAGACAAGGATGTGTTAATCGGGGTGAAAAAGCTGACATGCAGTCCAGCTTTGCTGCTTTCTGGAGTCTTTGTTAGGATTTCTTGCTTCCTCCTAATTTATAGAAATCTAGTACACAGTAAACACCATTATCTTTGAACTATTAATGTTGCTATAAATTTGAATGGCTAGAAAAGGGTGGCAGATTGTGATCAAAAGGGAGCTGATCTACAGCTGTGCGTGAAATCATTACCGATACTAAATGTGACAGAATGAAACACGTATTTATGTGCCCATAAAGGATAATGCAGCACTCCTGGGCATGCAGTATTGGCATCATCAAACTAATTTCTGTGAATCTGATTTAGAAGAACATAAAAGAACCCGTACCACCTTTAGGGCATCCGCAAGTGCTGGTTGGTAGGTTGTTGTTTATTCATATCACTAATTTCTCAGGCATTGCTGATTTGAAGGCTGAGCTTCCCTCCTGTGGACATGCAGGACTGGAGAGGGTGCGCAGTCCTGCTGGGATAGGGGTCTGGCTACGGATGGCCAGCAGTGCCACCTGGCCATGGGAAGCCCTCTGGCACAGAAGTCTTCCTCTGGAAGAGGTGATGGACTGCGAGTAGGCCCTTTGTGGGGAGGCTGTCAGGGTGCTGCACACTGCTCCATGGCACTGCCTTGCTAATGCTATGTGTGTACCAGAGCCTTAATTAAATACAGCTAAGTCCTAGTCAGCAGTTCCAGCTCATTATGGTCCATTAATGGTCTCGTGGTTCTCCAGTGCTGTTTCAAAATAAATAAATAAAAGGAACTCTGTGTGTCTGATGGACATGGACAGGGAATAACCTTTCCTGCACCCCTGCCTCCTCCTTTTCTGAGGCAGTGGGGTCCTGCAGTAGCTGTCTCTTCTAAAAGCAACCCATTTAAGCATCCAGATCTTTTTTACTGCATTAATCTGTATTTAGACAGGTCACTCATCTTCCCAGGGACACATCACAAAATGTGGGCAGTAAACAAGCCCACAGTGCACTTGCATTGCCCAGGGAGCCACAACAGTCTCAAACAGGTAGGAACTCCTCCAGCCTCTCACCTCACTGTACCTGCACAGCCAGGTGGGCACATCCACTGCTCACTGCTTTCACCATCCTTTCACTCTTTTCTCTAACCACCTGAAGATAAGCTGCTCCTGCCAGAACTGCCCAGGGAACAGCCTGGTCCTTCACTTGGACCATGCCTGTAATTACCAGGTAGGGTCAACCCTGCAGTGCTGCCCACTCTGCCACCAGTGATGGCCCCAGCCACTCAACAAAGGAGAGGAAAAGGGCTCCCACGCCTTGCTGATCACTCTGGATTTCCATTTCCTTGCTTTTTGTCACATGTGCTTAAACAGGAGCTGTTTCAAAAATGTACTTTTTTTTCTTTCCCAAAATACAGATTTTAATTTTTCAGAGAGCTTTGAAGATGTAAATCAAGCAAGATAAATTTTAAACCTCTTCTAATCCACATCACAGCCCCAGTTTGTGCCATATGGAGGAGCAGGAACAGATTGGAGCTACGAGAGTGAGATGGGGTAAGTGATGCACCAAATGGTCACACCAGTGCAGATAAGCCCAAACTGGGAGACTTAATGGGCAGAGTCACGGCCATCACAACAGACATGACAGTGCTATCAGGGTGGCTGGAAAAGACTAGATTTTCTCATTTGACCAACTTGTGTTTTGAAGGTTAACAATGAACAGAAGAGGCTACTGGTGCAAGTGCTTGAGAGACAGAGACTCTACATGCAAAAGGGTTAACAAAAGCCCTAACTAAAACCAGCAGTGCAGCGTTCAGGCTGCATGAGCAGGGCCAGCAGTAGGCTTTGAGTAGAGGTTTTGAGTTTCATGAACGTATCTGTGAGGAAAATGGTCAGAGTAGACGCATCCCCAGTTGCACAACAGAAATGTAATACCCACCTCACTACAGGGACCAGTTTCCAAACGTTTGCTCAGTGAACCATTGAAAGAAAAGCTAATGTCACTTCTTGGACAATTTTTTTCTACTCTTCTTTTGGCCAGCTGTCAGCCTGAGAGGTAGGCACTGTCTTTGGTATGGGGTACCATGCCAATGAGGAGGTGGCTTCACAGCTGGCTTACAGCATTTCGTGCAGCAGGGAATGCTTTAGGGATTTGCTTTGTCTGTCAGAGCTGCATGTTGTGAAGGGAGGGTGCTGGCTCCCCATCCTTTCCAGTGTCACTGCAAAGCATTTTGTGATGGGGTAACTTTTGGCCTGATGAGAGTGGACTCTGACCTGCTGAATAACCATGTGGTTGAAAGCCCCAGCACAGAGCAGCTCAGGAGGACACAGATCACAGCAGGGATGGGAAGAGAACTGCTCACTTAAACATCGATTGTCTCACTTCCCATCATGAAGAGCAGAGCTGTGTTCCATGATTTGTTCCTGGGCATAAGCATGGCTCTTTAAGGCACTGGGAGCAGGGTGGTGCAGAATTCAGCTCTGCAGACCCTGTTGGTGTGCACAAAGAGCAGTTGAGGGTGAAGGACTGTGGTACCTGTCACAAAGCAAAAGCAGAGGTGAAAAGAAAGTCCTTGATTTAAAGAAGACTGTTCAGACTTTGTCTCCAGCCTCCCACATGTTCATTGCTGAGCTACATTCCCTTCTCAGTCTTCAAAACTCTTCAAACTCACTCTGACTGCAGAAAGGGCCCTGATTCTACCACTCTTTCCCACCTCTCAGCCCTGTTGTGTAGTTCGGGTTTGGTTTTGTTGTGGTTGTTTTGTTCTCAGCAAGATTAACCAGAGTGTGAACTGATGGGCTCAGAAGGGCAGAGCTCTCCCCTGGCTCCCACCTATGCCTGCAGAGGAGACCTGTGCCTCTACCTTACAGAGCTGGCTGCTGCAAAGCTCTTGTTTGGTGACAGCTCTTCTGGGGCAGCTGGACTTTCACAGCTCTGTAGATATCCAAACACTGACAGGGATTTCTAAAAATGGGTTTGAAAGTGTGTTTTTACTATTGCAAGTACCATCAGCCCTCACTGGGCCCTCTGGGCTGGGCTGCAAAGAGAGTCCACAACGTCAGGCACTAAAATAGAAAATATTTATGTAAGAAAGTAAACCATTATAATTCCTTCTCTTTTCTGGTAGGTGTAAATTAATGGCAGCTCAGTGCTGTGCTGAAATAAGTGGGGTGAGATTGTGGGAGAGCTATTTTTAGGCAAAAATATGCAACACTTTAATTGTCACCCACTCATTTGCTTTTTAATGTGAACAAGGCTTCAGCAGGCTCCACAGAGCACATACCCACTACTCACACCAGCCCTGCTCTGGAGTGGCCCCAGCCAGGGACCTCCAGTGTATCCACAGGCAGGTTTTTAAACAGGGACAAGATGTCTACTCAAGGAGCCAAATTCTGCTTCCTGCATCTCTGACTGGGAAAAGAAATCTATGCTTTCCAATAGTGGTAAGTTAGCAAAGGAAATCTGAGACCCCCCTGGTTTCCACCAGGGCATTAATGGGTGCTAATCTCTTAATCAGCTTCTGTGGTGAGGATGTGCACACAGAGAAACAGCAATCCCATGCTGTAATGGAAGGTGGTCGAGCTCTGGGTATTTTCTTCCCCATGTCATGATGGATTTTGGAAGGGGAAGGAGGGCTGCTCTGTGTGTGAGGGCTTTTCAGAATCCTCTTGGTGGCCTAATCCTGCTGCCACTGATCTCAGCTGTAGAAGAGTCTGAGCACTGCTAGGGATTTCTGGAAGTTAGGTCCAAACACCTGAGTGATACCCCTGCATGGGAGAGAGGCTGGACATCCTGGTAGTGATGAGTGATGCTATTAGCCAAATAACTCAAGAGCCACCTCTTATTCCCTGTGTTCCTTTGTATCAATGTGCAGATTTACCTTGAGTTTTTCTTGCAATTTGCTATCAGGAAAATAGAATAATGATTCTCTCCATTGGTACTGGAGTTTGAGCACCATCCTTAAGCACGCACAGAGGCCTGTATCCCTGGACCTGTACTTGCTCCTGGGACCATCCCTGGACCTGTACTTGCT
>JAVHNF010011694.1:3255-16360 GCA_034783455.1 Micropsitta finschii | reverse complement strand
GCTTGCACTGTATTTGGCATCAGGAGACATTTTCCTGAATGTGTAAGTATATAAACAACTTTAAGCAATTTTACCATTTCCTGGCTTTCAGCAGTTTGGCTAACAATATGCTACTTTTGCCACTTAGAAATACCTCTGCTAGAGGGTGTGGGAAGCCAAGGTAGTACACAAGAGGAAGGACAATTCTGTACGTGCCCTGTTTCTTATATTCTTTCTCTAAGCATCTGATATCAGTCTCTTTGGACACAGCATACTGGAATTGTTGTCTTACCCAATGCACCTTGTTTTTATGTTACTTGCTTTGTGCTGACTCTGTATACGGTGGTGGCTTTCAAGTGTTTTTAGCTTTATGCCCTTAAAATGTGCTGTCCATTTTTCTGTTCTTTTAAATTCCTGTTCTACCCTATACTTCTAAGAAAAATGTCAGTCTCATTGCTGACTTGAAATCCTTACTCTGTTTTTATACTATTGGAGCTGTTGCAAGAATAATGAACATTTTAAAATGGTTACTTAAAAGCAAAAGTGTGAATGACACAAGTGTGTCATTCCATGGAACAAATCCATGAAAACTTAACTTCAGTTCTCAGTGTATCATAATGGCCTGTAAATACATATGGGTATACATATTTTACTGTCTTTTTCAAACAAAAAATGAAACTACCATTTAAATTATATGCATGCAGTATACTTGCAGTAATTGCCACTGTTTAATTATGTCAATAGTATTAAGCAGGATTTAGAGATTAAATAAAGAGTAAATGTTCTTCCTGAGTAGTTTGACAATAAACTGGATGTACTTTCTGTTTTATCTAGTTTCTACGTACTGAATAATAATAATAATTAAATGATAGTGTTAATACTCTGGACTTTTATACAGAAAATTGACATTCAATGAAATAAAGGTATTTCAGTTTTTGATATACTCTAAAAGTCTCGCAGTTGAGGTAGAAGACAAACTCGGACTGTATTCTTAAGAAAAAAAGAAGTTGGGTCTGTTCAGCCTGGAGAAGAGAAGGCTGCATGGAGACCTCATAGCAGCCTTCTAGTGTCTGAAGGGGGACTACAAGGATGCTGGGGACGGACTATTCATCAGGGACTGTAGTGACAGGACAAGGGGTAACGGGTTCAAACTTAAACAGGGAAAGTTTAGATTGGATATAAGGAAGAAATTCTTTATTGTTAAGGTGGCGAGGCACTGAAATGAGTTGCTCAGGGAAGTTATGAATGCTCCATCCCTGGCAGTGTCCAAGACCAGTTTGGATGAAGCCTTGGGTGTCATGGTTTAGTGTGAGGTGTCCCTGCCTATGGCAGGGGGGGTTGGAACTATGTGATCTTATGGTCCTTTCCAACCCTAACTGTTCTATGATTCTATGATTCTAAATTCCACATCTCCAAGTGTCAGAAATGTATTCTTGCTGATTCAGGTTTTACAGCAGCTATCTCTCAGTCCTGAACTTTCCTGCTGTCATCTACAACCAATATATGTGAAAATTTTCATGAAAAAGTAAACAGCAGCAACAAATTTTCCTTGCAGATTTTATGAAGTCTCTAGGTCTATTTCTTTTTATGACACTTCCTGAGCAGAGGTAAAAAAATTGAGGAAGCAAGTCCATCTACTGCCATTTCAGTTCCACAGGTCAGTCCAAGAAGGGAATAGGCAAAGGGAATAGGCTCATAACCCGAACTCACTATTTTATCAGAAACATTGAGTGGAAACAGTCGTTTGTAACCCAGGGGTCTGAACTGAGCGGAGGTCAGATTACCTGAACTCCTTTTTAAATAGATATGTTGGTGCTGATCCCTTAACAGGATGTGGTCTGTGTAGCCGTCTGCATAGCCATCTGTTCTGCGAACTCTCATCTTCTCCAGTGGTATAGCATAAAGAAGGTTCACATATCTTTGGGCCACTCATGCTCACATATGTTTTCCTAGGTTAGAATGAAATTTAGTCCTCGTTGTTTAATTAAGGAGAAGTCCAGAGATTGAAGTGCAGTTTGTTCTCACTCCAATACGTGAAGCTTTCTAGCACACTCTTTTTCAGGCTGTGTTGGATGATTTGCCTGCATATGTACAAAAATTCACATTAGCTCTTCATATTTCATTTGCATATGTATATCCTCAGCATAACACTTTTATCCCAGGCACAGTGATTTTGGATAGAGTGTAATGGAATGCCCAGTGTGCCAAGGATCCTCTATGAGGATATTTACATTTATTGAATGGCCTGAATTTAATTTTCTTTTTATCAAATTATTTGAGATGAATATTTTAATTTGGAAAGCCCATGAAGTTCCACATTTACAGAGTAGAAAAAAAGTTCAAAATTTCTTCTTCTGTTTTCTTTCTTTTTCAGCGCATACCATTTTTTGTCCCTGCTTTGTCACACAACCATACTAAGTTTTGGCCACAGGAGAAATATACTTCCTTTTATCTATTATGCCACAGTTAAAGTGTGCTAGAGGTCTTCTGGATGTTTGAGGCAAGTAAAAAGCATTTCAGGAGTGTTAATTAACACTTTCAATTAGGATAATATGTCAAAGTTCAGTGTGAATCCTACAGAAAGATCTTCTCCACTCCCGTTCTTCGGGTATAAAGCATAGAAGCTGAGTAAGACCTGTGTGATGTAATGTAATTAAATCTGTATTGTTTTAATCAGGGGCACTACATTTTGCATTAGCCCACTTCACCAGTGTAAATCAAATGTAAAGCAGCTGAATAGTATCTCTAGCAACTATTTAATTAGCCTTTACTTGTTATTTTCTTGCTTGCTTTCCATTCCAGTCCTCCAGTAGAAGTGATTGAAGCACAAAAAATGAAGCCATGACTGTTTTCCAGTCTAAGAAAATACAAATTTGGAACTTTCTAAACATTAATTTGAACATTTCTTGTTTCTCTTCTGAAGATTTTTTTTCATTGGTTCATAATTTAGAAGTTTGGTGTCAGATATCAGAGATTTGGTGTACATGTGGGAAGTGTCATAAAACATGGTTAGCCACATATTATTGCTGGCATTGTTACTTTTTTGATTTGTACAGTGGGTGATAGTCATCAAGTTGTCTTTTTGGGTAAAGGAATGGTTTTCTCCTGAGTAAAAGCATACAAGAATTATTTGCAGGCTTCCTCAACTCTTCCGTACTATATGAAAACATTATATAGTACTCTTTTTGGGTTTTTGGTTTGGTTTTGTATTTTGTTTGCTTTGTTTTGGTTTTCTTTTAATACAGTGTGGGACAAAAGTAAAATTTATGAGCTCTTTCCTTGCACACTGCTGTCACATGTGATAGCCTAGCAAATTGTCCAAATACATATCTTGATCTGACTGTGAAGTAAATTGTCTCTTTCTATTTAATCAGTTCGTCAAAATAGATTATTTTGGGGATGGAGAAAGGGAGTTTTCTTTTATTCGATCCTTGGCTAAATTTTTTTTCATGTTAAAATTCATCTTTAAATTTCTACTGTTGCCTCCAAAAGAGAGCAGTTTTTAAATACAGATTTTTCTAATGATGTGATAACTGTAAAACTGTCTTTTTTGTTAAGGGTGGGGTGTTTTTGGTTTTTTTACTTATTTCATACATACTAGTCCTTGATCTAGGTCATCAAATTAGTATCATAAAGGCAGTCTTCCCACATTCCAGATGGTCCTTAAGTGCTCCTACTACACTGCTATATGGCATAGCTTTTCCTGCAGATGACAGAGCAAGCACCAATAAAACACCATTTCAGACTATGTTTTTGAACAGGAAGATGATGAAAAGATGATAGGTCACTGCTGCTTTTAGGGTTTTTTTGCATTTATTTAGCTAGCAGTGTATTATCTGATCTAAGATGTATATAATATGCTGTCATACATGTACTAGTAAAAACCAGTGCTATTTCAGATGAAAACTTGTCCCTTCCCTTATTCAATCCTTTTCATATTATCCAGGATAGTCTGATGTGGGGAGTGAAGGTGATAAGATTTGCACAAAGAAGAGTTTGGGAATGAGCTCTGAGGCCTTGGTGCTTTGACAAGCCCTAGGATGATGAGTTGGAATATTAAAGGACAGGAAAGGTAAGAAGCAACCCTCAGGAGGATGGGCCTGGATGTAGTGGTGGCAGGAATCTCAGTTGTAGGCCAGAGGATGTGGAGGTTGTGAGAGGGTCTGCAACTTTGTGATTCGACTATTTACCTGGAGAGTTTCACAGTGGCCAATGAGATTGATGCATGTGCGGGTTGGGAAAGTACCAAACAAGGGGATAAAAAGGGCTGGTGATAATAAACAAGGATTTCAGTCTCTGTATCAGCTTGAGTCCATGTTGTGAAACATCACGATCTGGCAAAAAGAAAAAAAAAAAAAAATCATTAAGGCATACATTGGATAATTAATCAATAAAAAAAATATGATAATTTAATTTCTTTGAACTATATTTTCCTTTAAATAACAGCATATGCTAAAATTGTCATAAATGTATTCTTTATAAGAGATGGTGCTTCTGGAGATTCTTCAACAGTAATGAAAAAAAGTCTGCCAAAGTTCACGGAAATATCTCATTTATGAGCAAATATACAACAGGTAAGATAAATTGATTCCTGGTCTGATTAATGAACATAAAGATCTACAATAAAAGGTCATTGAAAAGAAAAGCAAATTCAAGAAAATAGATTTGATAGGGGACATCTTCCAAAAAAAAAAGAAAAAAAATCATTTAATTATGTGTTATCTTTCACCTTGCTATATTTTTCACCTTTATTCCAACATAATTTGAAAGTGATGGGACAGCAATGGAAATGTTTTACTATTAACCAAATCAAATAAAATTTTTAGTTATTTTCTTATTTTCCAGTGCTTATCTTAAAAACCAAACATTTAAAAGTAAGTTTTTTCATGAAAAACAAGATAAATTATATCATCATATTGTTAGCTCATTTATTTTCTTAATAAAACATTTTTGACCAGTTCAACTATCAGAGAAACCCAGAGTCTCCACATCTGAAGGAAATACAGACCAAATTCAGAATTAATTTTAATATCAACTAATGTGAGTCAAACAGAGTAACACATATTATGAAAATGATCAAATTTATTAATGATAAATTTAGAGATTAGACTTTCTCCTTTTGGAAGTATTGAGACCTGCTCTGTGTGGAAATGAGTGACTCTAGTTCCATGTGAGAGACTGGAATTATTTACTGGGGGTTGTTCTACCTAAATGTCAGACGCACCAATTTTATGGATAACCATCAAGCTAGGAACATCAAGAAGGCACATAACGTGTGCTCCTTCAGGCATTACATGGAAGTGAAGAATTCAAGCAAGACAGAGCTCCTCTAAGAGCATATAGATTCTAACCAGCTGATATAAAAAAAGCAAATTTTTTTATAGAAAATTGTTGCCAAACTATCTTATTAAAACAGATGTTTATGGCAAGCTTAATAGTACATTTCATATTCTGTACACAATTCTGTGTGACAATTCTGTACAATTCTGTATCATGTGAATGCTGAAGTTACAAAATCCCTCAGATTTTAAGTAAGTGAAGTTCTTGGTAGATTTACTACCTTCCTCTCCATGTACACCATGAAATTTTCTGTGTTTTCTGAAGAGCTATTTCTCACTTGACAAATAAAGACTTTCTAATTATTTGCTTTCACTAGTGCAATAGCTTAAGGTCTTATTCACAACCCACTATTTAAAACATACACTGAGTTTAAAAAAATATATATTAATCTTCTTTTTTACCTCTTTTTCCTACTATGTCATGTTAAAGGCTGAGTTCTACCTGACTTCCACTGTAGCAGTAAATTGTACAAATTTCATCTAATGTCATATGTTGACCATTCAGAAAATGTCAAATGTGTAAAAAAAACTCCAAACAACAAACCAAAAAACAAACCAACACCGACTAATGATATTTTACCTACTATATAGGTAATTAATAAAGTTCAGAATGGTAGCTTCATCACATTCAGTCTTTATTATTTCAGTTTAAAAGACTGATCAGCAGCAGTACATGTGGATGATTCTAATTAACTTTTAGAGAGAAATGTGTTTATTTTGCCCCTCAGACCAATTTGTTGACTGACAACAGTGGAATATAGATATTCAAGATTGCTGACCATATATATGAAAGCCCTAAAAACTTTTGTTTTTTATGGTTCAGCTTACCCTATGTTTCTCTCTTCCAATTTTTAAGTTCCATTCCTTGCCTTATTTCCACTGGTTAAAATTTGCTAAATACATAAATAATTGAAACCAGTGTGTTATAATGAGGACTGCTAGAAAACTTTAATAACTACCAAGTCACACATACTATGTCAGCAGACCATGTGAAAAGCCAGTGCATGTATATCTTAATCAAATACAATGCATCAGCATCTTCTTTGCTTACTGTTTTGAGTGCAAAGTGTATTACACTATATCCTTTGAGGGTTTTGATTTGCTGTTTTTTAGCCTCCACCTTGGACTGGTACCGCAAGGGATGGAAGCAGATGGCTAACAATGCACAGCAATCAAAATGTATTAGCCTGGAGGATGTCTAATTCAAACCGAAATCTGTCACAATGAGCTGGGGACTAAAAATCCCAACTAGCCTTTCTTGTAGATGAACTTATAGCTAAGCAGTAGGACTTCTTAAAGGGTCTAAGATCAGCATGGAAATTCACCTGAAAGGAGGTTGGTTGAGATAACTTCAGGAAACAGAAATTTGCAGAGTAACCCCTTTCCTATGGAATTAACATAGGAAAGTGCACATGGCACTAACTTCATGGCTGCAGGAGAATCAGAAGAGCTCTGAGAAACCTGATAAAATCCTGAGAGATTTTTATCCCCAGGAACATATTGACCAATTTTTTTTTCTGCCTGTTACTAGACGGACAGTTTCGAAAGTCATCTGTGACTCTTTTAGCACCACTGTTACAGAAAACCAGAGGAAAGAAAGATGAGGGGAGAGGAAGGGTAGATAGTTTCAATATGAGAGTATAAAAAAAAATAGAAATTGCTTGGAAAAATAGACACTATGTCTAGGAATAGAGGATGTGGAGGTCCTATCTAAGGCTTCTAGGGAAAGTGTTTTATTCCTTAATATATTCCCAGAAGCCCAGAATCAGAGAAAGTACCTGCATGAGTTAAGGAAGCTTGTGCAAGCTGGTTACAACTCATGTTTTCTAGATGCTAGCTGTTGTCCTTTCCCTATACCCCATTCTTTCTTCTTCTGAGATTAAATGTTTTATAATGGTTACAGTGAAAAGTTAAAAAAAAAAAAAGAAAATGCATTCTGAAGATGAAGATAAAGCTTGAGAACATCAGCTACTTCTGAAGGGAATCATGACAGTACTTTCACACTGTTAATGAATGGAAACCAAAAAGGGTTATTTTCAGCTAGCTGTTCCACTAAACCTGAAAATCTGAGATTCCCCCTACTGTTAGCAGATTTCAAATACCAAAAGCTGCTAAAATGCTAGAAAACCTGGTGAAGTGAGCAGTGCTGATATTCGACTCATAGTTTCTTGATATCTTCCAATTGCTGGGGACAGGTGTCCCCCATGAGACTTAATTCTATTCATTTATAACTGAGTGCCCTAGCTGATAGGCAAAGATGGAGAAGCTGAGTATAATAGTGTTTAGTCCTTCAAAGCCTGGTAAAATAATTCAAGGAGGCCACTTTTGGATGCAAAAGATGACATTTCAGTCTAATCCAAAATAAATCTTTTTATGCAGTAAGAAATACTTCACTTGAAATACTAATTTCTGCCTGATCTCATTGTGTTTCATTGCATTATCTTAAGTTCATTCATGCTACAATGTAAAAGTCTAAATACTGGCATGTAAGTAAACCTGCAAACATTTCTGAAGAAGGCACAGAGAGATGAGTGTCATGTTTTGTTGAACCACAACAAAAATTGAAGGAGAAATGTTAGCAGTGATTTGAATATGGCTGGTAATGACAGTTCAGTAAAATAAACAAATCACTTGCTGAGGAACAATATTTAATGATTTAAAGCTATGACATTCTTGTATGTTAGCATACTCATATGTATGTGAGTATGCTAATATATTAGATATATTTGACATCTTTGTTGGGGGACAGTTTGTATCTTTGCTTATACTTGATTTGTATGGTGAATCCATAGGGAATGTGAACAAATTAGTATTCATTAATTCTACCTAGTAACAGACCGAGTTTCAATAAAGGCAGGGGAAAAAGTCTGCTTAGTTCCGTGGGCCAAAATTTTGCTGTAAGTAATTAGTCTTTCATGCTACTTTCTAAGCTGATGATCAAAATAATTGTTAATGAACAATATATTACAGAAAAGCTATAATAACACATTATTGTTAATTACTGATAATGCAATATTAAGGTAATACAGAATTATGAAATTTTAATTGTTTTAAAATATAAAATGATTGTTACATTGTTATTTCTTTTGCATTTAAGAAATTTTGACATAGAGCAGGAAATTATTGTGTTAGGTTCTATACACATAAGTTTAAAAGATGTCCCTTTTTATGGGAAAGCTGAAAGAATAGTCGATGGTCATTTAGTTCATCACAAAATAAAGAAATTCAATCTTAAAGTAATACAAAAATCAACTTTCAAAAATATAGTAGGAAAGAATAAAAGGAGAAAAGCTTCAAGAAGTGAGAACAAGGGTGAAAGTATATTATGAGAGTACTTAATGAAAAGAGGTTCTTCATGGTATGCTTTTAATGACAGAGAAAGCAAGAGAAATTCTCAGTAGAGATTTAGGGTCAGATTCTGCAGCCTTTGTTTCTGAGGGAGGGAGAAATAGAAAAGTCATGAAATATCGGAGAAAGAAGATATAACTGACTGTTAAAGGTAACACAAAGATAAAGGGGAAATAGGCTATAAGGGATACTATGGGTCACAGTGCAGAACCAAAGATTATCCTAACGGTCGGAGCCTTTGGACATAAATTGCAGAAATGACAATTCTTAGTATAAATGAATTTCTTAACAATAAAAACCATGAATAAAACAAACTGCTAAGATACTCTGAAGAGAAAAATGGAAATCTCACCAAATCAAGTAAAGGAGGAAGTAGTCTTAAGTAAGCTCCAACCCTGATGACAGCTGGCTTTGAATCCCCTGATGTTTTTTTAAACAGTTTTCAGTTAAGTTAGCCAGAGGAGGCTAACCGTGAATCTCCCTTTATTGAAATGTGAAGTATGGCACCCAATGTAAAAATATGATTAATATATTTAAAAAATGCATATTACAGAAAGTGAAAGAACCAGAAAGTGTTATGACTGATCTAAGCCCTTCAAGGTCTGGACAAATGAGATCTATTGTGGGATAATGATTAAAATAAATAATACAGATTATCAAGAAATTGAGACAACATTTAACAAACAATAAAATTTGACAATCAAAGGCACAGTATATTGGAATGTGCTAAGAATGAGCAGTGCTTAGATTGTCTTGCCAGAGTGGAGTCTAAGATGTTTTAAAAGATGCCTTGAATAGAAAGGTTTGTCAAGACCTGCCCTGCAGTTCACAAAACCAACACAATGTATTGCACATGTTAACACCAAATAACAAGAGTGAAGAGAAAACCTGGTGTTTGGAAAAAAAGATGCAAGACTTAAACTACACTGCATCACTTTGTAGACACCAGTAGTAACACATTGCAGTATCACCAGTAGCTCTGAAGAGCCCAAAAACTTAAAATTTCATAAAACTCATTGAAACTCATCACAGTGGATGTATATTAACTGATTCTTATTCTGAAAAGAAATAAACTCTTTTATTTCTGTTTCTGCTTCACAGAGTCACAGAATTACAGAATGGTTGAGGTTGGAAGAAACCTCCTTCTTGCCCTCGGGTTCCTGAACTCTGCCATTTCATGGTCATTGCAGCCAAAGATGCCTTTGATCTTCACATTCTCAATAAACCCCTTGTACTTAGCATCAGGTCCAGCAGAGCACATCTCATCAGCTTCTCTATCACTTGGGGAAACAAGATATCATCAGTACACTCCAGGGACTTCCTGGATTGTTTATGTCCTGCTGTGTTGTCCACACAACTTAGAACTTAAAGTTGGACAAAGCTACATAGAGCAATATAATGGTAGAAATAAAGACACTCACGCTGAAAGGTAAATCAAGAAACAATATATGCATGTAACTGTAAGTTTATTGTAGTGAATTACCTTCACTAATTACCTATGTGAAACTGAATGAGTGAACAGCTTGGAAGAATAAGAGTTTTGTATCTTTTTATGATAGAATAAGAGTTTTAGTATAATTTTCAAAGATATTCGATGACCATCCGTGAGAGAGTAAAAAAATCTAAGGCAAAGACAAACAGTATCTTCTATGACCATTTGAAAATCAGCTTCTCTGTCAAAGCTGCTGAGGCCAGTGACTGTAGAGACAAGAAACTGTGAAAGAACTCTCATTGACAGCGTAAAAAAAAAAAATTGTCTTCCGGAGCAAAAGCTAGCTATTAACACTGGTTGGGAAAATATATTCTAGTTGGAATTCGATTAACAGTAACTACACAGTTAGTGATGCCTATCAGGTCTGTTTTCACTGATCATATCATACCTGCCACAGCAACTTTAGCTTACCTTTCAAAGGGGATTAAGTTGAAAAGTTTGCTATAACAAGTTAGTCATCACATAATACTCAGTCTAACTTTTTGCTGGAAAATGGTGTCAAAAAACCAGAGAGAGGAATCTGCAATGAAATCTACTTGCAGAAGTCAACATTCTAGTTCCCTTGGTAGTCAAAGGAAAGGAGAAAGTTACAGGACATGATTCATCTTACTCTTAAGTAAATATCTAAATAGCTCAGATGAATCATGCTCTAAAAGGGCCTTTTGTCTCTGGTCACTATAAAAGGAAGCCAAAGTGACTAACTCATATCTAGTCGACTAAACTGTAGATGTCTAAATTTAGCTGCAGTGAATCTTACACCAAATAGCTTGTACCTTCCCAGCTTATGAAAAAGGCTTGGGAGTGAGCTCACTTTCATAGTTGTAAAACACAGGGGAAGTTTATTTGTCCCAGACTGATTATTTTGTCCAACAGGAAGCTTAAATAAGAATCTTTTGAGTAGCAGAAGCATTAAATCTACTTTGGAATTTACAAATACAAAAAGCTAAACAAAACTCAGTATATAATCAGGGATTCCCAAAAAGTGTCTTAGCTTACCAAAAATGATACTGTGATAACACAACTGTTAGCTATGAAGTAGCAACTAAATCTAAACAAAATAAAGTATAGAAAATGTTAATGAAATTACCACATGGATGGAACAGGTGCTTTACAAAGTGAGCCAGTAAGGGGTGGGGAGTTCAGCTTGTACAGGAGTAAACCAAGGAGCAATTTGATTGAGGTTCACAAGCTTGTACTGGACTATCAGTTCATCAAATCTTACAGTCCTTGAACTGAAGGCATTCACTGAGTCTGGTAGAAAATCAGCTTTGGACATGTAAAAGAAAGCATTTCTTTTCATAGTATGTAGTGAACCGATGTTATTTGGTGCTGTAGGCTGATGCAAAGGAAAATGTCACCAGTTGCTAAAGTGATTAGATAAACTCATTGGAAGAGAAAGTAATAAGCACATGTCAAAGGGACAAGGCACAGATCTGCTCTCTAAAATCCCTAAAACTACCTTAGATACTGAGGAAAGCAATAAGAAATGGACTGCAGATACAACCAGGAACATGTGCTTTTCCTGCCCATCTCCTCCTTCTGCCATTGCCAGAAGCTTCAAGGATCTACTGCTTGATTACCTGCTGGTCCAGCCTAGTAAGGGCACTTCTTATCTTCTTGCAGACATAAAACCTTACTCATACAAACTGCTCTGATCCTTTCACTCCTGGTGTGCAGATACTTAGAAAGGATGGACAACATTTCCTCTAAGTTTCAGAAACAAGCATAATCCAAGGTTCTGGCCAGTCCATTTTTGAGTATTTCAAATATGGGCAAGAAGGAGCAGCTTGAGATGACTGGGCCTCAGGACACAAAATACTAGAACAAATTAATTTAGCTCTGCTTGACAACAGTGCTGATGAAATTTCCACAGAGACTCTCAGCACCTCAAAGAATCATTTTAATCACTATGGTAACTAGCCTGGGTAAGGCATTCCACAATTTCGTGTGGTGAGAGTTCTGGTTATTGATTTTTATAATGCCATTGGGGAAAGGAAATGTGAGGAAGTGAACCTGCAAAGGCTTGGCAATTAACCCCATGGGCCTTTTAGGTGTGTTTTAAAGAAGCCTGCACTCTACAGCTGGCAAATGAGACCTTACACCAGCACTGAAGCTCTTCATCAAACTACACAGCTCTTAGGACTGTTCATCAACAAAACATTTTTCAGTTAACAACTTTCTAACCTGAGTTACATATTAAATATGTTTTCTATTTATAATACCTGCTTGCTGGGGTCTTCATATTTACATATGGGCTGAGGGAGCTTATAAACAGCTGTTTGCTCACATTCAGCATTGTGCTATTACTCAGGGTTTGAAACCTGTATGACTTAAGTTTCTTAAGTTCTGGGGAGTGAGGCCAGCTCTCCTCACAAGGGATTTTGTAAACTCCTGCAGCTGTGTGCCATTAGAGACACTAGGGAAAAAAACAAACTTCCTATACCCTTTTACTTTTATAACTTTGGGGAAAAGGGAAAAGGCGGAGGAGATAATAATAGCAGTTATAAATGGAAGACAGAAAAGAGTATTGCATCCCCTTGAATACAGATGAATCAGAAAATATCTTGACACCTGTTAGTTTAGAAGCACTAGAAATAATCTCATTTCAGGTTCTCTGGAGCACTTCAGAAATCAGAATTTTTAGGCATGCAAAGGATTCTTAATTAGCATTAAATACAGTAGTTAATTTAAGAATGCCCTACAACAACAAAGAGCACATGATCAGGTGAAACCATCAAGTATACCCATGACTTTTTGCAAAGTTTTTGCCCATATTTACATTTCTTCTCACTGTGAGCAGATCCTTCAGAAGGGAATTTTTTACCTGAGAAACCAGTAACCCCTGTTGTCTCCTACATTTATGTGATAGATGTTTCTTCTGCAAGCAAATTGTCTACAACACACAAAATAGTTATCTGAGTTGAACATGTATGTATTGATAATTAAT
>JAVHNF010011687.1:0-10139 GCA_034783455.1 Micropsitta finschii | reverse complement strand
CATCACAAAATCCCAGACTGGTTTGGGTTGGAAGGGACCTTAAAGCTCATCCAGCTCCAACCCCTGCCACAGGCAGAGACAGCTTCCACTAGAGCAGGTTGCTCCAAGCCCCTGTGTCCAACCCGGCCTTGAACACTGCCAGGGATGGGGCAGTTGCAGCTCAGCTGACGGATCCGTGACACGATGACACAATGGCCTCTGCCTATGGGAGATGCTCTGGCACCATGGTGGGAGCTGTGTGAGCCCATGGCAGACAACACCAGAGCCCAATCCTTGCAGGCATTTACCTAAAGGAGATGATTTTTCTGGTGTGTTACAGATGTCAGGAAATATTTGCAGCACAGGGTCATCTTTTGAAGTGATGCTCAGCACCGAGCCCCAGCGTTGATATGCTTAAACTCTCTTTCTTTAGAAGAATTTATTTTTCCATTAAAAAGGACAATTGTGGAACTTTAAATTGCTTTATTTTTAATTAAAAAAGGTTATCAAAACTTTGACCAGATTTGCCTGTTGGATCTTGACCACCAGAAAGGTTCAAGCAGTTTCTAATAAGCTTAACTAAGCAGGCAAATATGATTTTCTATTCCCATCCACTGCAGCACTGGGCTGCTCTGTGGAGGCCTCCAAGACCTGGAGCTGCACTGGGGCTATGTTTTTGCCATAGTGACATGAAGATCTGACAGATCCATGTCAAATCCCATCAGGTTTAGGACAGCAGATGCCCCTTGCTGAGCTGCTGTGGGGAAAGCCAAATCTCAAACAAATTCAACAATCTCCTCATACCAGCACCAATTTTCCTAACTTTATTTATTTTACCATTTATTTTCTCCTCTGCAAGGAATTTTATCCCATCAGGAGCAGGAATAGTTCCCAAGATCCCTTTATTATAGCAAAAAGTAGCCTTTTTTGGTTCTGCAGGCTGAGATGGCCACTGCTCTGCAGGACTTGGGGATGGCAGGAGGCCCTGCTCCTGCACAGAGCACTTCCTTGGCCTATCCTTGGCCATGATACGTTCCTACATGGAAAACCCCAGACCTTAAATCAGCACAACACAAGTGTCAGCCACCACTGGATTTCAATGGGCTTCCCCTCATGCTTAGATTTGGACATATCTTGCTGAATGGAAGACGTTCACAGCAAGAGAGGTTCAAACCCAGTTTATGGGGCCCAGTTTCCTTTTAAAAGTTCATAGAAATCATTAAGTGTTTAAGCCATAGAACCAGCTAGGTTGGAAAAGACCTTTCAGATCATCAAGTCCAACCTTTACCCCAGCACTGCCAAGGCCACCACTAACCCATGGCAATGAGGGCCTCATCTACCTGGTGTATGAACATTTCCAGTCATAGTGATTCCATCACTTCATGTATCCTACTTGTCTATAAGTTATCTAGATAAACACATAATAAATCATACCCAGAGTGGGAATATACTGTGGTCGGGAGCTTTGCATATGGTACATACAAATATGGGCTAAAAATACTGTAAAAACTATCGAGTTTAGGTTTTAAGCTATAGATAACAGAACGTTGGATTTTTGGCCACCAGAAACGTTTCCTTACCCAGATGTTTTCAGCCCTTTCTTAGCAGAGGCACTCGCAGAATTGAGCCCTGAATTATTTCATGTTTAGAAATGGTGCCTTGTTAAAAGGGAGAAGGAGACGGAGGCAGAGCCTCGCACAAACTGCCATTATCATGCAAATAGCCCCGGAGGAAAAAGGACAGTGAAAATGATAGCACTGATCTAATTATCTGCAGGCCAATATAGCTAAGTCACTGAAAGAGGCCCACAGAAAAGGCTGCCACAGAAACACAAAAAACAGCCAGAAAACAATAAGGAACTTAGCAACAGTGTAAAAACGCACTTCTCTCTGCGCACAAAGAGCAGTTTTATGAGCATTTTTCTTGCTTTCACTTTGCAGAAAAGGTTAGAGCACATTTTAAATTCTATGCCAGGATTTCTCCCCCCCTTTCCCAGCCCCTCGCGATCCTTTGGCACGCCATCGTATCCCGGTGGGAAATGCGGCTGCTCCCCGCCTTTGCGTGTCCGAACCGCCACGTGTGTTGGGGGATGATGGGGTGGCACGAGGTGGGTTTTGGCAGTGCCCTTCTCAAGGGGTTGGATGTTGGTCAAGATGTCCAAGCTTTGCCCTTTCTGTGTGTTAATGCCCACGTCTTCCTTTGGATGCTCACAGAGGGATGCAGGGTTTGTCACTGCCCATCTACCTTGGGGGATCCATGCAAGGGTCTCAGTGCTCTCCCCATGGGAAGAGAAGCCTGGCTATTGAGCCTGAACCCTGGCACAGCCATCCCCACAGCCATAATGCACCTCAGGAATGACTCCAATAAGGACCATTGTTAGGAATACATAAGGAAGAAGCTCTTCCCTGTGAGGGTGCTGAGGCGCTGGCACAGGGTGCCCAGAGAAGCTGTGGCTGCCCCTTCCCTGGCAGTGCTCAAGGCCAGATTGGACACAGAGGGTTGGAGCAAGCTGCTCTAGTGGAAGGGGTCCCTGCCCATGGCAAGGGGTTGGAACTGGATGATATTAAGGTCCTTTCCAACCCAAACCATTCTATGATTCTAATTGCACAATTCCAGACCTATCTGGTCCCTCTCTCAAGGATGCCATGGATGTAACCTCACCCAACTTGTAGGAAAAGCCAAGTCCCTGGGGCCAGCCTCAGCACACACATCCTCCTCACCTGTGGGACCTGCAAACTCACTAAATTCAGGATCAAAAAAATGTACAGGTTCCAACCCCATTTTAAGCCTGCCCGAGCCATGAAGCCTGGGGAAACAGCTTGCGGGAGCACACCCTGCGTGAAGACGTGAATGACTTCTGAAAGCAGAACATCAATTACTCATTTCTCTGGACCATAGCAGCATCTATGGAATTGCTGCTCTCAGCTCCACGTGTCTCCTAAGAGAGACCAAAGTGCGTTGATGAGTGTATAGTAAGCGAGGTTTTAAAATGTTAAGCTCAACACTGAGCTCAACTCAGTGCTTCACCTTAAGTTGAAGCTGTTTCTGTGTCTCTTGAGTTGTATGAATTGCCTTCCCACGTAAGCAACAGCAAATGTAACATCCCCCAATCTTCCCATATGGCTCAGCTAACTTACAAATGAAAATTGAACTGATTAATTAACTGCAATTAAAGTTACACCACTGATAATTGTCTTTCTTTTCAGCACTTCTTTAGTAGTATCAATAAGGTCACTTAGTACAAAACCACTTGATAAATCCATTGATGAGCTTGTCTTACTGCTTTGTATCTCCTTATAGCAATAGTGGGAGCTTGTAGGGAAAAAGAATGTAGTTCAAGTTATGAATTAAAGTCTAAATTAACAATTAAACCACCTCTGCTCCCCCAGTGCTACATGCTGGGGAAAGCATGGAGATCTGATATAAGGTTTTTTGCATGAAAAGCATACTTGTGAAGACTTCACATGCAACTGCTGTACTTACCGTGCTCAGCTCTAGAGAAAAAACCTGGCTGTTTGGCATTTACACCTAAGTCGCACAATGTTGAAGTTAACAACTGGGGCTGGGGATTTGCCTTTGTGCCCTTGCAGGCTGCATACAGCAGTGCTCTGATTCTGTAAGCTTTAATGTGCAACATAAAGGAAGAGAATAATGGCAGGAAAATGGTATATCTAAAGATACAAGCACCAAATGTATATTTTATATATATACAATACAGTAGTGCAGGCAAGAGTGTCCATGTTGTCATGCAGGATGAGTTTATTACATGACAGAGGAGTGAGGAGGAAGAAATGGAGACCAAGTGCATCGTTACTCAACTCATTCTGGAAAACAACATTGCCAAAGGCTTTAGTTTTAAGGAAAAGCCCTCAGAGACAGTATTTTCACAAGCTAAAGTTATTTTGGAAGTCCAATGAAATCTTAATGAAGTCAAATTGCAGCTGTATCAGCCACAGACTTCTGGTGATGTCCATTCCTACTGGGCCTGCAGAGCTTTGAGCTTGTTATCACCTGTGTGATAACAAAAATAAACCACTCCAAAGATACCCCTGCCATCAGCCTCCTGACTTAATGTCAGTGAATAAATGAGGAAACCACCAACACAACGATGTGCTATCTCAAGAGATGTGGCTTTGGACTTTCCTCTCCAAACTCTGCCTAGTAATTTCCCAATAGGCTCAAAACTGTTATTCTTCGATGCTTGAAGGCTCCTTGGGTGGTGTTTTTCACCCTTTCTAGGCTGAATGCACCTGGTTTCCATTTCTTGTGTGAGTGTCGTATCAGAGAGAAGGGCGGGTGGTGGAGCCTTACTGTACTTCTCCTCCTTGCATCTCTGCAGGATCTCTAAGCTCCTCTGGTGAACTGGGTGATGGAGAAAGCTAAAACTATCCACACTTTTCAAAACCGCACATGGCACTGCATCATCATGCCCTTGGGAAGCAAAATGAAAACAAAACAGAAAATTGAGAGAGGAGAAAGATTACACTAAGCAGAAATCAGGAGAGGGTAAAGAACAAGCCCGAAGGACACGAGAGCATGAGGGTCATGTGCTTTTTGGTGCTTGACACAATTTAACCTTGGGTTCCTCTGGACACGGAGCCATGGCACAGGAGCAATGGGCTGGACCACATCCCAACCCTGCTTATAATCCTTTATAGGATCCAGAGCATAATCACTTTATAATCACTCTGAGATTATTTGTGCAAAAAACAGATGATTTGATAAATTTTGGTTTTATTAACTGCTTTTTAAAATCTTTTCCATGCCTCTGTCAGGTGTTATCTGCAGTTCCCTGTGTGGATGCTCCTGGACACAGCCACCTCAAATTTCCATCTTGCACCCCAGTGCCCCACTTGGATCAGACATTGGTAATTAAAAGGAAAAAGAAATGGTTTGTATTAAACATGGGTTCCATACTCCTCGAGGGCAGAGGACACAGGATCTGGAGTTACGTAGAATGGGTTTGAGGTCAAAAGTTGGAAGAAACCATCACTGTGTGGCCAAGAGGACTTTTGATGGCCCAGCTCTGACCGCAGGGTGGAGGAGAGGTTACACGGGTGACAATGTGTGAACAGCCAGCACCTCTCCACAATCACTTAAGTGGCCAAGTCATGGGATACAACGCGCTCCCGTTGAGCCATGATGAGGTCACCGAGGAGTTACCTTGTGTCAGCACTGAAGCATTTCATACCAATGCATTTAATCATCAGAAAGGACTGATCTGAACTTTCCAGAGGAACACTGTCAAGGGGCACCTTCCTCACATTAACACCACTTCACGCTGCTCACTTGGATCTCAAAGACTCATTTTTTGGTTGCTATCACATTTATTTGGCACATACAGTTTGGCTTTGTTTTATTCTTTCAGTGTGTATGTGGTTTTTTGGTGTCAACCTTCAGGATTAAACCTGCAGAAGGCAAAAGCATCATTTTTGAGAAGATATTATCATGTAGAGCAGCCACAATAGGCACTAACCCAAAGAGCAACCTTTGTTGGCTGAATGCAAAGACAGAGTCCATTGAGGGAGGGCAAAGCCCCAGAACCATGAACCCTTTGTCAGAGAGGATTTAGGTTCATGTCCAGCAAAAGCAAGATGAGAAAGCTGTGAGTCTCCACAGCCTGGTTTGAACAGCATCAGTTCTTCCAACCCCTTTAAGGCCAGGTTGGACAGAGCCTTGGGCAACATGGTCTACTATGAGGCATCCCTGCACATGGCAGAGGGTTGGAACTAGATGATCTTAAGGTCTTTTCCAAATCAAACCCTTCTGTGATTCCATCAGTTTTCCCTAACAAAAAATTAGGGGTTTTTTGGTAATAAATTCATATTGATGACACAGAAAAAAAAGTCAATTAGCCAAATTTCTTCCTTAAAAAGCTTGATAATGTTCCTGTAATCAAAGTTCACTAACAAAAGCTAGTTCAAATGTGTAGTTCCCCTGATAAACTCAACTATAATAATAATAAAATCAAATTATTGAAGAAGTCCACCCTTCAGCTAACTGCAGCCTGCTAGCTCCTCAGTGTTTCATCCAAGGAGGGTTGGCAGTGCCGTTAGACGTATCTCCTGGGCAGAAGAGAAAGGTACCCAACAAAATTCACAGTGGTGCTGCTTTGCTGCTCTACCCCTCCAGGTTAACAAGGACAATCATCAGTCACTAAAAGCCATGCCACTGGGATATTAGGAGCACAAAAAAAGGAAGAGTCCCTAAAGCAGGCAGGAAGGAATGCTGATTATCTCCACAGAAGCATCCGTAGCACTGGCTGCCACTGCTGGCATAGAGAAGATAACCAAAAGGATAATGCAAAAAGAGAGCAGAGCAAAATTTTGCAGAGCTGCTTATACATAAGCTGGAGATTTTTCATGGAAATGCCAGTTGAGCATTGCAAGCGTGACTTGTGCAGGCCTTCAGACAGTGCAAAGCAAAGGAGACCCATTTGAGGTTAAGACAGAAGAGTGCAAAGAGCCTTAAGCAAACCCAAAGCATGCTTCAGATATTTTCCTACTGATTCATTACACCTGCCTGGTGGGTGGGAGCAGCAGCAGACAGGACCTCAGAAACCCAAGAACCAAAGCCTCTGAGAACATTAAGCATGCATCCTTGGTTGAACGTACATGTATGAAGTTATTTTCTGCTAATCTAACATAACATCATCGAAAGCCCCACGTCTGTGGGCAGTAACACATTCAAATCAGGCTAAGTAAAACCAGCACGGTTTGGTAAAAATCCAAACTAGACCCAAACCACAGCCTGTCTTTGGTTGTCTACTGAGATGGGGTGATTTTAGTGATTCTTTATTAATTCATCATCATGGTGCCTCTCCAGAGGCCATAGGCAGCTGAATGTGAGTGGTCCCTGCTCCCCCAGTAAAGCAAGTTTTCCCAATGGAAATGGTGCACCTCACTATGGGAATTAGATCCAGGTAATCTCTTCCCACTAGTTCTGCCTCTATAATAGTGACTTTCTCATGACTTTTTCCCAATTCATGCTGAAGATGCACATAGAAATATGGAGTATAAATTACCTGAGGATTGTTGGGTAGCTTAAGACAAACCTTATCCAGCATTCTGAGGCATTCTGTTCTCTTTTTCTGGACTCCAAACCCAGCAGTTACAAAGCACAAAGCTATTTGCAAGCAGGCTAAAGAATCCCAGACAGATAAAAGAATAGCACCACGTGCTAGAAAATGTTTAGAAATCCAGCCACTACCGTGTGTTGGTTAGTTTTGGTATGGAAAGAAATGGCAATGCAAGAACCGAGCCTCAGAATTGTCTGAAAACCTCCTGGACTCTATTTTATAGCTATATATTGGTATATAGATATAAGCAAGTTATTGCCACAAACTGAAGACTGAAAAGCAGAAAGCTAGCTAGTAGGAGACGAGCATGGCAGGCACAGCCAACTGCCAGACACAGAAAGCGAAGCAGGGCTTGAAATTAGCTCTTATTTCCCAAGACTGAATGTATTTTTACTATCTCCTTGAGCAGCTTGCTTCAGTTCAGCCTGGGTTTAGTCCAAGATGAAAAAATGACGGTCAGAAAATGCAAATATGGATTTCAGTATCCAACTCGAGTGAAGTTTCTCCCAATGCCAAATATTTTGCCATCTACCTCTTGGTGTTATGGAACACCACTGTCCATCAATGCTGCCTGGATGTGCCAGATAGAGCCAGGTTCATGAGAAACACCTTTGCTCTAACATCACATCTGGGAGGTTTAAAAGTCACAAGAACCAAAAGCTGATTTCTGCCTCCTGCTCTTTGGGATGCTATTATTCACCCAAAACATGAAAAATATTCTTTCCACTTTTATGGTTCCCATTCCCATGTCCCTGTCTCAGGCTCCTTGGCTCTCTTCAATGCACACCTCTCCAACTGAAAACTTCATGGTGCAGCTCTGCACTTTGTTTTAACTCAGCTGACATTTTCCCTGCTGAGTCTCTAATTTCATCATGAATTTCAAGCCCTCTTGTGCCCAGAAATTAATAGTAATAGCTTGTACTCATCTTCCCCAAATTGGTTTATGCAGAGAAATGGTCTAAAAGCACAGTCAGGTATTGCCTGCCACAGCATGATGATGCACCATCACTTTCCTTTAATTTAATGCCCCTGAGCTCAGCACGAAGTGGTTCTGGATGACTGCGAAGCAATGAATTTTGCTAGACAAGAGACACGCTCTCTTGCAGTTTAAAGGGTGAACAGCTTGAAAAATTACAGAGAAAAGTTAGTGCCTTTTTTTGTTTCCAGTTCAAGAATTCCTAGAAAATGTAACTTGGCCTTATTTGCTAAGTAATGGTTATGTTTCTGTTTGAGTCATTCTGGTTTTTCTATGCATGCATCCTACAGAAAGGAAAAGTTAAAGCAGCAAAGTGACATTCTTCCCTTACGATGTGTTCAAATCCAAACGTACATTTCAATGGAACTTTTGCACAGCAAAAATTGACATTTTGATGATTTTTGAATAGACCGATCACTCCTACTAAGTGAGGCTACCAAAAATACCATGGTAATACATCAGACCTAAGTCGCTGCTGAAAAGCAGGCGCTAGAATGAGGACATAGGCACACGTACCAGTTTTCTTCTCCACGTATCGCTTTCCAGCCTCCCTAAAGGCAACCATAGCCCTGAAGAACGCCCGCAGGATGGCCCAGCGGAAGACAGCCACCGGGTCGATCCCGATCATCCCGCAGATGAAGGCGTTCTTGCTGCTTCGAAGAAGAGCCACGATGTCCGGGCGCATGTGATCTGTGTTCTTCTCACGGAAATCCTAGGGAAAGACATAAAGGAGGGGGTGGAAAAGAGGAAAATAAACAATCATCTACAAGATAGAGCAGGTCAGATCTGGATGCCTCTGGGACAGCACTGCTATTGAACCTGCTTCTACCTCTTTTTCTGCCCATATATTACACACCTGGTTATGTCTAAAAAAGAAATGTTTTACCCCAAAGCATTCTGAAGCATCATAAAGCTGATGCATATCCTGGGCTGCATCAAAAGAAGAGTGACCAGCAGGTCAAAGGAGGTGATCCTGCCCCTCTGCTCTCGTGAGACCTCATTTGCAGCACTGTGTGCACAGTTCTGGTGTCCTCAACATAAGAAGGACATGGAACTGTTGGAGCAAGTCCAGAGGAGGCCACAAGGATGCTCAGGGGCTGCAGCACCTCCTGGGTGGAGACAGGGTGAGAACACTGGGGCTGTTCAGCCTGGAGAAGAGAAGCTGCGTGGAGACCTTGGAGCAGCTTCCAGTGTCTGAAGGGGGCTACAAGGATGCTGGGGATGGACTCTTCATCAGGGACTGCAGTGATAGGACAAGGGGTGATGGGTTCAAACTGAAACAGGGGAAGTTTAGATTGGAGATAAGGAAGAAGTTCTTTACTGTGGAAGTGATGAGACCCTGGCACAGATTTTTTAGGGGATGTGCATTAAAACAGAAGAGGGCAGATTTAGATGCTTTTCTACTTTCTAATACATCAACAACCTTTGTGCCTTTGCTGCTGATCACCATCCTTTACCTCCACCAAGAGAGTAGACTGAGGTACATCTCTAGCACACTGTCCCTCAAACACTGGGGTGCCAACCCCAGGCTTAGCTCTAGTGAGCCTGGTTTTATCAAATAGGGTGAAAACCCAGAAGTCTTCCTTACCTGAAGACCTCAGATGAAATTCCTCTGAGGAATCAGTTCGGGGGACCAATGGAAGATTAAAAGTCTGTATTCCTATTTCTTCTCTATGCTGCATAGTGACCATGGCACAGAGCCGTGACAGCGGCAAGGTTCCTTTGGCAACCACCTGGTCTCTGACATTTGGGTAATAATACCTGGAAAGACATAAAAAAGCAGCATTAATCATGGTGCTTCCATGATGACAAAATCATCATCATTTCTGTCACAGCTGCATACAAGTCACCTTTGAGTGTCTTCAAACACTAGCTCCTGATAGCTAAGGGATAGCTCAAACACTTCAAACACTAGGGCTCCTGATAGCTAAGGGATAGCTCAAGTAAATGCATTTACACAAAATGAAGCAATAAATTAGGGGGAATGGCTTGAACCTGCCAGAAGAGGGGAGACTGAGCCGAGCTCTTCGGCAGAAGCTCTTCCCTGTGAGGGTGCTGAGGCGCTGGCACAGGGTGCCCAGAGGAGCTGTGGCTGCCCCATCCCTG
>JAVHNF010011684.1:49677-61216 GCA_034783455.1 Micropsitta finschii | reverse complement strand
CACATCCCCAGAGATGAGAGGAAACATCGCGCCCCGGGGCTGTCAGCGTAAAATTGTTCAGAAGCAGGAAAAAGATGAAGGGGGAAAACACAGACAGAACCATCACTGTACAGTCCCTGTCATGTGTGCATAAAACTGTTAACTCAGATTTAACCAAGAATCTCCTTGTTTAATTTTGCAAGAAAACCATATGTGACACAAACGTTTGTTTAGAAGGATGATTATGGCAACAGAGCGTAACAGCAGTCAAATGCTTTTTTTTTTTTCAGCAACATTAACAACAGAGAACAGAAGCAGAAGTGAAAAGCTACATGAAAACAGCCTGAACACTAAGTACTTGTAACAAAAACTGTTAATAAAATAAATACATTTAAAGCAAAGCAGAGGTTTTAAAAGTTCCTCCTTTTTCTCTTTACTGATGTCAGTTATAGACATGGGAGATCTGATAATTGTGTGGCACTGTTCTGATGAAGAATGGAAATGGTGTATTAACAAATAGGAAGTAAAGCAGTTTCCTCCAAGTGACAGTTTCAGTCCTGCCCCCTGCAAGTACAGGGGACAAAGAAACCACTCAGCTGAAATAGTTGCCTTGGAGCAGAAATCTTTTGAATTAGGAGTGTGCGGATTCCTGTTCTCTATGAATTTCTCGTTTTGTCCTATTCTATGGAAAAAAAATTCATATATACTACATTAACATAGACATTACCAGAATCACATTTGTGAACACACATTAACTCTCTACAAATAGAAACTATCTCAACCTGCGCAGAGCTGAAACCTTCATCATATCCATTTCACAGAAAAGGAAAAACCCTAAACCAAAAGGAAACTCAAAAACGCTCTTAAAAACCTGTATCCCTCAAGAAATTTCCCACGTTTGTCAACCTATTAGCAAGTCATTGCTAATAACCAACTGAAGTATGACCATTAATGCACTGCAAAGTGATAGATCATGTTTTTTCTTATTCTTCATATAATGTTTACATTTTACCTGTACTAGAATCAATTAAGTCCTTTTTGGAAACCAGGGGTCAAGAAATGCTATAGAATCTGTTAATCCTATGCTACATATCAGTATTTTTATCCATGTGTTGTACATACTATTGACCACATGGATACTCCTCGTTCCCTCATAAAGTTATGTGTAATAATAAAACACAATGGGAGAGAAACGCCTGTTGATCCATATGTGCTTTTTAAAGGCTTTCATAATCACAACATGCTTCTAGATTTTCCCATGTCCTGATGTTATCCTCCCAGCTTCAGAATACTTTGCTAATTTGGATTTTAAAAGCTTTGGGTACACACCACTTACCGCTAGGTATGTTTCTATAGCTAAGCTCTCTAGCTGAGCTGAGAGCCAATACTAGTGCATTTCCACAAGATGTTATGTTACCGTAAATGATCAATACCTATTATTCACTATACATATTGTCATAATGCAAACAGATCTCACATAGAGACATCACTGCCATTTGCGATAGAAATAATTAAAATATCTCAATTTCTAGCTAATCCCATCTTTTTCACAGACATCTTTTTCGCCTCTAGGAAAAAGCTACAGCCATCTGCCTACTGTTTTGAGGTTGTTGAATAATGGCTATATAAAAGTATTATTGCTTTATTATTTAAATACTGGAACATATAATTTTTAAATCAATATGAAAATGGACTTTTAACTATACATGTGTAGATCTCTTAGGCTGCAAAGTACATCTTGTCCAACTGAGAAAGAAAGATATTAACAGTTGGATTGCAGAATGTGCTTAATGTTGTTTTCAGTGATGCTTCCTCTTGATTCATGTTTTTCCTATAAAATAAGCTTTCACAGAATAAATGTTCATTTCTTGAATCTCAGTCCCTCAGATCGTGGGCGCTTCCTCTTGGAAATGAAGTTATTCTTGTTCCAGAAACAACTACTGTACAAGAAAATGCACACAGAAGACAGGAAGCGTGTGTGTGTTTTATCTCCTCCAAGCAGGGCCACCTAAGTAAATGAGAGGCAGAATACAGTACAAACTAGCACTTTGTGTAAGACAACAACCCATGCTGAGATTTTAACTCCAGCTTCCTGAGCATGAGTAAACTGATTGCTCTGTCATAAAGCTATTCTGTTATTAGGATGCTTTACTAGTTTAGCGTCAACTGCCTTAAAAATACAATTCTGCCCTTAGGTGAACAGTAGTAGCAGGAAATAAAAAGCTTTATCCAGAGTTTCATTAGGAAAAAACTTCTGGCAATAACTACCAAGAACTTTACTTTTAAATTTGATTTGGAAGTATTATTTCTATAAAATTGCAAAATAAATATATTTTCCTGTAGAAAAATATATTACAGAGAAATTAAAAAGAAAATTCATATTAAATAGAATAAAACTTCTTTAATATGCCTATTCACACAACACACAGTCCAATCTGACCAGTGGAACAACATTTTGGACAACTGTACAATACTTCAACATCCACACTCCTGTTTATCTTACGTGATTGACATTGTGAAATCATGCTACGAACCGAACTGCCCGTTGGTTAACATTCTTAGCCTTCCCCAGGGCTAAGATTGTATCATATCAGTGTGGAAAACAGCCTCTCCTGGCACAGCTACAGACAACTGATTTTCCTTTTTCAGGAAGATCCAAATAAAAGAACAACAACAAAAAAAAAGATGTAGTGGTTTACAATGAAGTAAAAATTCAGCCGAGTATTAGTAGTATTAAGATTAGCAGTAGTAGTAGCATTAAAAACATTCTTGCTGTACAAAGAATTTGCTGTCCCCCCAGCTCAATCCCCTTTGTGTTTTCATTATGGTTTCCTGTACTTTGACACCATTTTGACTTGTTACATACCTTTATATTTTGGGCAGTTAAAGTTATTCCATGGTTCACTCTCAATTTTCAACACTCAGGAATAATCAGACACTACAACTCTAAAAGTTTTTCAAAATTATCCAATATCATTCCTTCATGGAATTTGTTTGACTTCTCCTTGAATTTGATTAAGAAATTCTGTCCTAAAGCTAGAACATTTAAATTATAAATACTCACTTTAAGATTGAATATGCAATATCTGCTTTATTTAATTTTTTCCCTATTCATACTGAGGTCTTTAGCTGAATAACGAAAATAACTACTGTTTTGCTTCCTGAGTAATAACGTGTACCTTGGCTCTTTCAAACTCTATTTAACAAATTTATTTACGGTCCTATTAGCATATTTATTTCATTTTATTTAAAGTTACATCTATACTTCAATTTATAAAATAAATATTAAATACTTATAATAAATGTGTGTAATAGATGTGAAAGAAACTCCTGTCTTCTGAGGGAAACTGTTCTTTAAAAATACATAACTGCCTTTTAGCTGACTTTGGAAAAAACTTCTGTACATCTTCAACTAATAGAAGCTATAAAAAACCCTTTGTAATATTGGAACCAGTTGAGAAACCACAAGTATTCAAATGCAGGAAATCATGATTTTATAACATTTTAATGCGATCTACTCTTGGGAAACAAAGTTAACCAAGCCCTATTTCTGTACAGGAAATATTCCACTGTACAGTTGTAATACATTGTGGTGAGGGGTACAGCTGCAATTTTTTCACCTGTAATGCCCCACTGGTATTGTGGCTTACTGAATTGCATCAAGATTGCCTTCCTGTCCGGAAAGCCCTCTAAGTACAAACAAGACTCTAAGCCCAGGTTTTATTTTCCCTTGGTATCAGAATATGGTAATTTAAGAGCCCTGAGAAATGCTTTTTAACCTTTTAGAAGAAATATGTAGCATTCCTTTATTAGGAATTATGTTCTTTGCCTTTTTAAAACAACATGTGACCAACTTATCAATTTATCAGGCTAGCAGGTTCAGAGCAAATGCAGGTGTGTATAGTAATGTAATCTGTCACAGATACTGGCTTTTTTCATTATGGAAAAATTACTCTAAACACACTAAAAGCTTTTGTTAAGAAAGCACAGAATAGCGCTATGCTATAATTGAGACTTCTGCAGGACATTTTAAACAGGAAAATGATACACTACTAAATGTCAAGCCCATATTTTTTACTACCATTCATCTCTCAAGATGAACTGAGTTTATGTGAAGATCACTTGCTTTTCTAATAGCAAAAGCAACAGTATTTAATATAATTTATTAGTGTCAACTTATTGTTGCAAGTATTGAGAAACAAAAGTTTCAATACAGAGAGGAGATCTTTCTTACATTAGGGACTTACCTACTCCTTGCAATACTCTTTATTCTATTTTTCTGATACAGGAACAATCTGACATAGCTTTCTAAAGGCTTTTCATTTTCTAAGCTTCAGCATTTATTAATAATGTAAGCACTATGCTGTTGATATGTAGTCACCTCTGGGATTGAGGGTAGCAGTCTATTAATACATAAAGTATGGCATGATTTTCAGATACAGACTATTTTGACCACATATTCTCACCACAGTAAAGCCTGATTCCTACAAGAAATGTCACAAGATCAGCGTACAGCAGGAAGGACTTGGGTTTGCAAAGTTTCATACATCAGAGTTACAAAATCTGAAAAACTACAGAACACGAGGAGAGTGTAAATCTGTCATTAAGATAATCTGATGGTTTCGTCAGTCCTCTGGCACCCGGTAGAATTTTCACTGGCTCAGTAACCCCAAAGGGTAAATTTCAGTGTGATGCACAGGCAAATTATGCACAACTTCCATTAACATTCCCAACAAGTTACGCTTAACTCCCTGCAGACTGCACAGAAACTGTAGGCCAAATGATAGAGTCTCATCTTGATGCAGTGAACACTAAGATCACACAGCAAAATAATTAAGATTATACACACAAAATACAGTAACAAAATAGTAAAGTCTGAGATAATCCTACTCGCAGGCAAGGAAGCTCATAAATAATGTTTAAAGCTGGAATTTCTAAAGAGAACGGGCTCTGTTTCACCATCTGCTTCAGACTCGCTGTATAATACTGCAACTCTTTTAGCCCCTACTTCCTTCCTTGCAAGAAAATGAAGACAACGCTTATCATTAATAGTCAGAGTCTTAACTTTGGGAAACGTGTGGAACTTGCTAGCATCAGGCTACAAGCCCTCTTACACAGACCAGTTGTTTACATGATGAACTGCATCCATTTTGGATGGATGTAAGTACTGTTTCTACTGACAGGAAAGCAGTTTCCTACATTATAATTACAGGCATTTGTTACAGTTCCAGTTTATCATCAGATATGCTCACTAATTACACTGTACTGTTTCAAGCTTGTTGCAACTCTTCACACAATAGAGCGCTCATAGAAACTCCATATGCAGTCCATGTATAGTAGGAGTAGGACCAGTACAGTCATTTTGAGTAACATCAAAAAGTAGAATTAACAAGAAACTGAAGTTTTAAAAAGCAGAATCCTAGTCAAAACACCAAATTTGCCTTCTGAGTAATCCACAACAGCTAGACAAATTATTTCACCATCCATCTAAAAAATCTGATTATTTGAAGACATGTACTGAACTGCGTGGCAGTAGAGCTAAAAATTTGCAAACCGAAAGGTTTATTGATAAGCACGGTTGAACTTTACGGCTTATTATCTAATAATAATCTATGAATTTAAATCAGTAACCTGTCACACACAAATCATCTGGATTTCCAAAATAGTTGTTGCTTTGGGAATGTAGGAAATAAATCAAACATGAATAAAATTTGTGGTTTCCCAAAAAGCTCTTTTCCCAGACTCTCAAATGCCCAGCTGAACATTGTAGCCCCAACAGGGAATGAAAAGTAAAAGGAAGCAGAGCCAGCCAAAAATGAGGTATTCTCTGTTAAAAGGAAAAATTAATGTCTTTGACATTGATCATAATTCTTTTCCTGTTGACTGTCATGTCAAATTCTTCCTGGAATAATGACTTACAGTAGGTCTAATGTCAGTCATTCTTAAGCTCACGCTTCCTTAAGCCACTGTTTAAACAACCACAAGGTGTTATAAAATGACTGTTTATTGGCTGACAGTGTTGAAAAAATGAGATTCCAGACTGCAGAGCTTGTCAATGCTTTATTTAAATAACCTAAGCATGTAAGCCAATGCAACAGACAATTCTTTGAATCCACATCTTTTGAAGTTTGAAATATTTTATGTTCTCTTACAAGGGATTTCACCATCTCAGCAAATGCTCTGAGTGAATTTTACCAGAGTGGTTTTATTTACCTAGTCTTTCCACATTAAATCTCAGTTAAGCCTTTGCAACCTCAGAACTACACTCACTGCCTTGATTTTCTTCAGCAGACCTTGAAATTTGGTTAATTTAATCACCACTTTTCTAAACCAGAAGTGCTCTGTTTATTAGGACACTATATAAAGAACAAAGACCTCAGCACATATTCATCTTTTCATTAGCTGTTATAATGCTGACTACACTTGCATACAATAGGAATTCTAGCAGGTACACAAGGGAAACATCCTCAAATACAAAAACTTGTCAGGGTTATAGTTCGGTAGATATTTTATTTTAACTTCATATGGAGAAATGAACAAATGTCATAAATTATCTTCATTTTGTCTTAAAAGCTTTAAGAGCTTTCATCTTTCACTGGATGACAATCCAGAAGAAAGAATTTTAAGTCTCTGTTGGTGATGCAGATTAAATAAATCAGAGAGCTCAGAATTTGGAACATTACACATTATATGATCACTTTGATTAGACAAATCTGCTTTTCTCCACCTTTTATATCCATAACCACTTGTGTAAGTGCTCTTGTGACAATACATAGCTTTTTTTTTTAGATATGGAGCAGTGCTAGCAATATCCCACAATTGGTGGCAAACACTAGGCATCTCTGTAATAAGTTCACAAGCCAAAAATAGTCCTTCAGCTGCACAGAAAATCACTTGCATGTCCTGTTCACCTGCCTGCACAGAAAAGCAGAATACTTCCCTGAGGGTATAGAAATTGCTTTCCTATTTTGGTGAGGTCTCTCTCCTGCCAACCCAAACTTGTCAACCTCATTCTTGGTAAAGATAAATGATATAAATACGTGGCTCAGATGAAATAAGAAAAGTAAACCAACATAGGCTAATCTGAGATGAAGACAAATGTAAATCTGAGATTCTCAGACTGCAGGAAGACACAGGAAGAAACTTAGTGCATAATGCAAGTACAGTTTTAAGCCCCATGGCAAAGACACCCAACAGCACTTTCTTTGAGCTTAGATACCTAAATATAGTCAACTCCATATTGTATCTGTACAATTTTAGTCACTATATACTGTAAAAAACATATTTTGCTTGAAGGCTATTACCAGGCTTCAAAGTCCTCAGGGAAACACATTTTATGCACAGATTCACAAGAACAGGAATCATTACCATCAACAGATTCCAACTTTTAACTGCTAAGGAACAAGGACATCATAGAGCAAATAACAGACCTTTTGCACAATTTTTGCTATAGAAACTATCTGCACAAGAGAGTGCCCTAAATGTAACACTAACTTCTGGAGCAAGAACAGTAGGCTTTGTCTCCCTGGTTTCGTGTGCATAATTTCTGTAAGCACATAATAAAATAGGCTTTAAAACTTGCTTATCCACATATCTTCAATCAAGACTTTCTCTCACCAGTAATCTACTTGAATCATGTAAAAGTTTCACCTGTTGTAACTGAGAAAGTCTCAGAGAGCATCCCTCTCTCAAATCGCCAGATTTGAGTTCCTGTTTGAAGGTCTTTCTTTTCTGTAGATGTCCCTTATGCAACGGGTACACCAGTGGTGGCTTAGAGCAGTATTAATCACATAACTTGGACAAAATGCAGCCTATTTACTTTTTCTTCTAGTAAGAACATGCAACTACTGCTCTTGTGCATATAGTCCTTCACCTCACATTGGTCTTTACTAAGATATTTAACCGCATCTAGAGCTTTCTAAACACCAATCAAAATAATCTCACAACTTGGAACACAGGCAATCATTAGTAGAAATAAAAAAGAAAACATAGAACAGAGTTGATAGTTTTGATCAAGGAACTAGAAAGATGTTCAGTTTAAAAGACTGAAGAATATTCTACATCAATACCACATCTCTTTCTTGATAGAGAACTCAGTATTAACTTTTTTTTTTCCCAGTTAGCTACACAAGGTTGCATCCACAAGCACAGTGGCAAATTGGTTTTTTTTTGCTTTACTTAATTGATTTTGTGTTCTGAAAATAATGCCTGTGTATGTCCGTCATTACTAAGAACTTGTGAATATTACCACATAAACTTTGAGAAGGTATATTCAGAACAGATCTGAGGAGGAGGTACCAGGGAAATCTAAAGGTGTTTTCAAGAATGATAAATCATAGAGAGCCAAAAAACATTTGTAGCATGTGCAAATGGGACAATGAGGGAAGAAAAATTAAATAGAATGGGGTTGCAATGTTTGGTAAACAGGGAGAGCAACAAGTTCAGATACTCAATCTCCCAAAAGAAGCACAATCCTGATGTAGTTTCTTGCAAGTGCATTTAGGATTCTTTCTCACTTCCTTTAAACAAGTAGATCAAACTTCTATTTCAAGTCACTAAAGAAAACACAACATGCTGTGCCATGGCAGAAACATCAGTTTCTTTTTTCCCTGCACAAATAAAAGCAACAATGTTGGGACTGTAAAATAGTATTACAAACTCAACCAGTGAAACCACTTACCTTTGCAACAACACAAGTAAAAAGACAAGAATAAGCTCTTGGGATAACTTAGAGATAGCAACAAGATAAGGTTAAGAGAAAAGTATCTTACATCAATTCCTATAATCTGAAACTGTTCACTTATCCTTTGTCTACAGCAGATGACATGCAACTTCAGTATTTAGAGAAATTCTCTTTATGGTGATGCTTTTGCAATTTTCAGGAATTTAAATAGCTATCAAAGCAAAGATACTTCTAAAACCTACCCATGAATAAAATTATATGCCTAAAGTTTAACAAAGACAGAAAGAAAGCTTGACAAAATGTCACAGCAACTTATTCAAAAAGCAAGAACATGTAACTGGCAAACTTAATTCAAGACAAACTACAGAAGTGCACCTTTGCCTGTGTTTATGCAAAGTAAAAGACTGAGGGAAACTGGTAACACAGCTGGTGACATTATGGGTCCTCTTAGCATTTGAACATCAATCCCAGGAAAGTTTCAAAATGTATTTTTAATGTACTTCGTTATCATTGTATTTAAATTCAGAACCTTCTTTCAAAACAGTTGAAGTCTTCGGCTTGCAGATGTTCATCTAATGTTTCATGTCACAAAGTGAATAAAAGTGTTGTTTTGTCTTTTTTCTCTTTATATTTTGTGAATTTTCCATATGCGCTAACTACACAGTATATTAAGAAAAAGACATATATCCATATGAGGAAAAAAGTAGGGCTGACAAAAGACCTCCTGAATAAAACAGCATCTAAAGACTGATATGAGTATTTAGTAAATGCAGTTTACCCAAAGAATTTGAAAATCAACTCTATATTACTTATTCCGTCCATCTATGTTAGACTACTAGAAGAATGCATACTGTCCACGTTTAAAATGGCTGTTCATATACACTGTGCAGAGCTGCTCTGTGTAGGTGCATGGCCATTTCTGGAAAATATGACAAATCACCACCTAGAGCCAGGCAACAGTTACTGCCATAATTAATGGCCCACTACCAAAATATGGATCCGCTTGCAGGCATTTCTGCACTCTGTGTGCCCAAAATCACAGTTTTTTAATAGATGCCCTCTAATTTGGCTGATATCCTTCATCTCTTCCTTGTAACTAAAAGCCCAAGTTAGTAATATAAGACTAAGAATTATTCAGTCATAAAATTGACAGACCTTAAGAAGAAAGCGTGCCACAGTAAAAAGCATTATGGGGAGAAGGTATACAGGAACGCTTGACCACAAACCTAAACCAAGACTAATGGAAACAGTTCTCTGTGGTCAATGTATAAGATTAAATTCAAATCTGAACAATTACATGAAGACCAGTAGAAGCTGACAGAACCTGAACATTGACAGCTGAGTGCTTCCCAGTTTCTATCTTACTGTCCAAGGCAATCACAGGAGAAATGAAAGATGACTACAAACACCTTCTCTTCTCTAGACCGTAGCATGGAAGTACAAAGCAGCAGGATGGGTGTGCTACTAGAAATCCAGCTGTGCATGCCTGCTTTAAGAACCAACTTTCCCCTATACAGGGTCATACTACTACACAAGCACGTACATTATGCGCATGATGTCTGTTATCTATAATGGAAGTGTAATGTAATTATACCAAAAATTTGGTGTGCTGTGCTCTGAAAATACCATACTGAAAGAAGGTAAATTGCTGGCTTTCACAGCAACCTAATAGGGTCATCAAGACAGCGTACCATAACACAATTTTGATCTTTGATTCAAACCTCATGCCAAGTAGTGCTGATTTTTTTCCATTTAATTTTAATTTTCATATAACTAAAAGGAGCTGACATTTGACTGTCTAGAGGGCAAAGAAATTGGCAGGACACTTACATGATCTCACTAACTGTATGTGCATGGTAATAACATTATACCATTTATCTGAGGAAGATTATCCTACTTATCCATAACTCAAAGCATATTGGTGCATAATTCAATTTTAAAAGCAATTTTTAATGTTATAGCAATAATGAAATATAATTCAAGATTTCTGAACAAATAGGAAGAACTGGGAGATATTTATTTCCCTTGACTCACAACACTATTCTGACTAACAGGCAGACTGAAATAAAAATAAAGTGATAGACCAAATTTGTAATACAAAAAGGAATCTGAGATTTGCAAAATTAAAATCGAGCTAAAATCAAAATAGCTATGCAAGGAGTAAGTGAGTTTATATAGATGAATTACACTAGACAGGAGAGAATGTAGCTACCTGACTGTGTATTTTGGAAAGCAAAATTTCTCAGAGTTAAAGATAAGTGTAATTGTGAGTTATGGCCTATTTTTGGGGCACAGAGTCACACAGCTGCAGCACTCAGCCCTTCTCTGAAAGCCAGTTCCATGATCTCACACAGTCAAACTGAAGCCTACTTCAACCCTCTCAAAGCAAAATGAGAGAAAACAGATTATTTCTTTCTACCCGATGGATCTTACTAGAAGAAAGACAGCCATCTGTCACCACAGACACACCAGAGGAGGGCTGGACTGGAGATTTAAGTTCAATGATTTCACTGAGTCCTGGCAATTTCAGACCAGGTCACTCCTCAAATTTTTCAGTTTCAAATCAAATGAAGTCTCTAAAGACTGATGGATGAAATCACAGGAAGCCAGAATAAAAACTCTATATGCTTGCAAACCAGAAGTGATAAATTTGGCTATAGCTTATTATGACATGGAAGAACATTACAGGTAAGTGATTAAAAAGTTTGCACAAGTAATTTTAAAACCAAAGATGTGCTTAAGCTGTGGAATTTACCTCCTAGTGATTTTACAGAGCTCCCCAGATTTGTTTTCACAGAACCACAGAATCCCAAGGGTTGGAAGGGACCTCAAAAGATCATCTAGTCCAACCCCCCTGCAAAAGCAGGGTAACCTAGA